>APFE031311015.1:0-12661 GCA_000404065.3 Pinus taeda | reverse complement strand
TCACTGCCCTACATCTTATATGGATCTTTGAAACAACTGATCGAAAACTAGGTCGCCAATCCTTTTATATATATAATCATATCAATATGTCAGACAATCTCGGACCTATTCTGAATCATTCTATCTGCTCTACATAGAATGATCCTCGGATTCTTGTGAATCTTGAACTGCCTCCATATACCCTATTGTAGCTTTCTACGTTTATTTCTGTTTGACAGGTTTTATAGGCTCTGGGTTCCTGCCTAACGGAGATTCTGTTTGACAGGTTTTATAGGCTCTGGGTTCCTGCCTAACGGAGATTCCAAGTCTGCTCTTGCAAATATGCCGCACAATGGTAATGAGGGAGGTTCGAATATTGAACCCACAATCACTGAAGAACAAGGAAACCAAGTGGCTGTTCATCTTATTCCAGAGGCCTGCCAGACAGAGGCGGGTATTAGTGTTGGAGCCCCTAGTGTCAACGTTAACGAAGGAGGATCAAGGCAATACATAGGTGTGATGCGTGATAGTAGCAAGTGGAGAGCGCGGATCTCTAATAAAAGGAAACCTAACGGTAAGGAAAATCGGGTCCATCTGGGAATGTTTCCGACAGCAGAGATGGCTGCCATTGCGTTCGACGCAGCCTTCCTGTTCTTAAAGGGAGACTCACCTGCTAATAGATTGAACTTTCAAGAGTATTCTGCTGACATCAAAAGCATATTACAGATCTGTTCTGCTTCTCAAACTGCCAAGAACATTAAGTCTGTAGCTGGGAAGGCTGTAGAAACCATAGCGCCTCTTATTGGTGTGGAGAACCAGGGTAGGGAATTAGAAGTTTGCAACCTCATTGTGCAAGAGCCTAACGAAGTTTCTCCTGCAATGTGGACTACCAACATTAGTACTGCTTCAGCTTCATTGATGTCTTCCAATATAGGTATGCATGGTTCAAATATTAGCCTTTCCTTGTGTTTTTTTATATGCTTGTGAAGATTTTAGATATTCATAGAAGAGGATTACAAAAAATTTCACTTAAAAATAATTAAAAAAAGTTTAGGTATTCATAGAAGAGTATTATATTAATACGGCAAAGGCAATTAAGTATCATTCCCAACAATACTCGGTAAATACAGTGTTGAAGTTGTGGCTTCATCTGTTTTCAAGGTTTGGGGCATCTTTCAGTTGCAATAGGATAGTACTGTTTAGTAGAGTCTTACAAATCATAGCTTGTGAATTAGGGGTTGAGGAGTCCTTCCTAAAATCCTGATGTAAACAATTTTCTTTGAACAAGGAGGAAGAGTAGACCATTATTTACAAGCATTCCAGTCTAAAGGGGTCTTACACCTAGAATTTTTTTGTATCTTCTATTTTATTTTTAAGCATTGTTGTATGGTGTTGTCTACTACTTATTATTATTTATGATAATCTCTAGAAGAAAAATAAGAATAACCTAAGATTAACTAATGTTCTGAAAAAAATTAAAAGAAATAAAGAAATAAGATTTGTTCTAGCAGTTGTACAAAATTATTAACCCCTGTATATCATGAAATAAATTATAAACCTCTCTATATCATCAAATACCCACTAAGGTCTTGTTTCCACAACTAAAGGATTTCACATTACTCTATATAAAAGTATGTATTAATTTTGCAAAGCTTTTTCTTTTTCTTTTTCTTTTTTTATTTCTGATTGTTGGCCTTAGAAATGGGTAAATTAATGGGCACCCATTTTAGTGATGGAACTCTTTAATCTTGGTCCTAGCATGTATGTCTGATTCCAGTCTTAATGTTAATTTTGGAGGTACCTTGACTAGATCCATCAAAGTAATCCCATGTTCCAGATTTGTCCATAAGAGCAAGAATCAACTTTTTCTTGTAGGGGTTGATGAAAAGGTTTGAAGTTTGAGAAGATTGACTAACCTTGGAAGGCACATTGAAAAAGAGTTATATATCTGTCTTCAAAGATTTGAACATTTCTACCTTTCCACATTCCCCTTGATATTATTTGAGGATGGCCTTTGAGGTATTTGAGATCTGAGTTTTGCTACCATTTTTTAAATCACTCTTTAGCATAACCTCCTTGTCCACTATCCTTTATCCTTGTCAAACCATCCATTTCAGTCCAGACTGCCCTTTATTAAGGACAGAGTATTAATAAGTGGCATAGGTTCTTTTAAGAAACTGAAGAAAGGAAGACCATGCCCCCTTCTCAAGAACTTCCTATCATACCTTTGCCCAATTTTTACTACACTCTCAAGGATATTGTATTTGATGCTGCAAAGAATAAAGAAGGATTAACTTGGTCCATTCACCCTAAGGCACATATTTGGCTTCTCTCATTGTTGATGAATGTTTTAGACACAGTGTCTATTTACACTACCATCTACAAACCCTAGTGGTTGTCAAGTATCCAGTGAACAATATTTCATGAGAGTAATTTATTGATGCATCTGGATCAGAATTGATCAAGAAATTTGGGCTGCCACAGATCCTTATCAAAAGAACTGGGCCTTTGATTATGCTAATGGAGACTTGTATAAATGGAATCTTCCCTAGAGAATACTTGCACAAAAATTTGATCTGGAACAATTACCATATGATGGGGAAGGGTTGAGTCTCAATGAGGCAATGAAACACAAAGGTCCAGTCTCTGTTGCAATTTTTAATGAAAGTAAGCTCTTGGATTGAGCACTTGCCAAGGAAGAAGGAAGTTAACCATATTCCTGTCTCTGTTTTGAGTAAATTGTTTGATTGTATTACATTTAATGTTAAGATTTATTTTTTATTCAAATTTGACTATAGTTAGATCACCTAAAGTATCACATTTTTTTCATCTATGATGTTCTTCGATATCCTCTACCTACCTTTCCTTTAAAAAATCTAGTGAAAATGATAGTTTATAATTATTTGAATCGATAAAAACTATTCTTTGGCATTAAAATCTACTTTAAACAAAGAGGCCACATTTTAGATCAATATTCACTCGTTAAATTGAAATATGAACCAGTTCTTAAATCTTGATTGCTGCAGGTATGCCCCATTCGATTCCTAATGCTGATTTTCCAGTAGTACGACCAGCGCAAGTAAAGCAATGTATAAAGGTGGCCGCCCGTGCTGCAGGTAGAGCTAGAGCGCCCCAAGTAAGAAGAAAAATCTACGATGATAAACAAGAGACTCAAAATCTGAAGCAAACTAAGCAGCACATTCAGTATGAGCAAGCAATCAATGATAGCGGTATTTGCAGTTTCTCGGTCGTGCAGGAGCCTGCAAAAGATAATGTGAATAATCAGAAGATCGAGGATGGGCAATCAAGCTGTAATATGTTAGGCTGCGCGGCAGATAGTGCCATTTCCAGTTTCTCATTGGGGTATGAGCCTCTCCATGAGTCTAGTGCAGACTCATTTCAAATTTCAAATCGAAATTGTATGCCGACAAGAGTGCAGAGTTTCGATGAGTTAATGGACGTACCTACAATTCCAGTTTCAAATCGAAATTGTATGCCGACAAGAGTGCAGACTTTCGATGAGTTAATCGACGTATCGAAGAAGCATTACATGCCGTAGTGTGTGGGTCCTCATCAGACCTGTCCCCTGGGCCAACACCCATCCCCACTCTCTCTGGAAAAATAGCAGTTTGGTCACCGAACCCCCTCTGCAAGCATAAAATCTGGCACTGTAAACTCTCATAAATTCCTTAGGGCTGAACAGAATCTTGTTGACTTCATTTACGTATTATTTGATAATAGATGTTTATTGAGAATCTTGTTGACTTCATTTACGTATTATTTGATAATAGATGTTTATTGGGATATTTTTCGGTTTGAAAAAAAAATTAGCTTAGTTCAATAGTTCTCTGTTGTAATTCAGATCTAGATATATAGTTAGGTTGCTATTTATTTATTTATATTAATTTGTTTGTAGTTTTACTTTTTATAAGTATTTATATTTAAAAGATTTATTGTTTTTAGAGATATTGTATACCTTACCATTAAAGACATGTATAATAATTCTGATGGAATTTTTGTGGACCAAGAAATTTTCATTATATTATTATTATCTCTATAAATTTTTTTCCCTCATTTTCATTTTTATTAGACTTTTAGATTTGGGCCTTTTGGAAAACCATGTTATCTATACTCTCTTCTCTCTTTTATTCAGACAAGACTTTGGCCTAGAGGACAAAGAAGTTTAGTCTTGATTTCTGATAGGCTTATTAGCCATGACTTAAATAAGCAAAACACAAGAGAAACAAGAGCAGGAGGCAAGATATTAAGGAGGTGGGTTGGGGGCATGGAAGTTGTAGTCTAAGGTTGTAGAGATGGTCTAGAATTTCATTCTAAAGGTGCTTCATGTAGTTGATGTAGACTACCACCTAGTTTCACTCTTAGTATCTCTTCTCCCACATGATATCCATATTCCCCTGAATGTTGTGCAACTAGGCCGCAAGAGAATCCATGGTAGTTGGCACAATCAAATGGTCCAAGGTGTTGGCACCAGAGATAGAAGCTGCCTCCTGAGTTTAGGTGCTAGCAAATGTGTCTCAATACTCATGATTTTGGAGATTATGCCACTCTCCTCCATAGTTAATTGCTACCCCCTACAAAGATGGCCCCAGTGCTATGGCATGTAGGTCATGTAGGTCATTAAGACTACAAGGAGGGAAAGGTTGGGGAGGAGAGACCGCAAGGGTCCAGGTAATAAGGCCTTCATAAAGACCTTATCCTAGAATTGAAATGCAAGTCAAACCACACACACACAAGTAAACTCTTAAAGGACACAAAATTATCTGAGAGAACTGCAAAGTAGAAGGTGCTCCACCTTATCCTCTTGGAGTAGAAAGAATACCCCCCACGTGTGAACCCATAAAATTCTCCCACTCCCTCCCCACCTAGCTGGAAGCCCGCCACAAACCCAAGTGCATAGTTGGACACTAGAGGGGATTTGATGCATATTATATAAGGAAATAGACTAAATTCACAAGGGAGACCCCTCCCTTGTCTACAACACAAATTATACTTGAACAAGGGTTCTACACACATATGCAAAGAACCTCTACCACCTCAGGATGCCAAGGGAAATCCATGGCCAAGATTTCACATCTCCCCTCACTATCCCATTCAACAAATTCCCATTGTGCTTGTTGTCATGAATTCACAAGGGCATTGAATAACTTAGATCCAATTCTATGTGCAACCTCACACTTTATCCCCACTAGCAATTAAGTGTTCGACTTCCTCTCTAAGGAGACTACTTGATCTAGAACTCTAAAGCTAACTCTCCTTATTATCGAGAACTCTAATCCTAATTTTCTTGATACAAAACTCTGAATCTAAGTAGACTTATTATCCCCAAGCCATGCTAGGATTTTTGTTTGACCCATATGATAAGCTATAGGGGAATTCTTCCCTGTTTTCCAGGTAATAGTGACGTGGTTTTTGGGAAATTTGATAAGAAAAGGGGTTTATAACACATTTGATACTAACAACCTTACATTTAATATCATATTCACCAAAGGAGGTTTATAAGTCATTTGTTACCCACTACCCTTCAATTCATATCCCATACACCTAATAGATACACTACCACCTTAACCTTATGATGGGAATCAATGTAGTCCAACTATGTTGTGGTGTACCATGTGATTTATGGTTCCATGTCCTATTTGTATCATGACACCCACCTTACCTTATGATGGGAATCAATGTAGTCCAACTATGTTGTGGTGTACCATGTGATTTATGGTTTCATGTCCTATTTGCATTATGACACCTTGTTTTGCCCATGTGGTTTGTCGTAAGTAAGGTAAACATAATAGATACACTACCACCTTAACCTTATGCTAGGAATCAATGCAGTCCAACTATGTTGTGGTGTACCATGTGATATATGGTTTCATGTCCTATTTGTATTATGAAACCTTGTTTGGCCCATGTGGTTTGTGAGTAAGTGATGGGAGAGATCAAGCCTAGAGATCTAATGGTGGGATACAAGGTTAGGGTTACTACCCCCTTCCTCCTCCATTATTCACATTACTAAGTTTACTAATTGAACACTCTCCAAGTTCTAAGGGATTTTCCTCCTCTTTAGTTCTCAAACCCTTAAACATTCTTTTATATGCTCTACTCACACACTTTTCATCTGCTTTGTGAGGTACATTCTTGATTGAAGAAATTTTAGGGTTCTAAGTGGTGGTTTAATAAATTAACAGTCTAAGGCTACACATAATGGCCAACCTTAAAAAAAAAATATTAGATTTTTCCATTAAGGCTCCTTATTTCAATTATGTTCTAAGATTTTTAAAAAACTTTTAATAGATGACAGAGTTTCCTCTATGCAGGTGCGTGGTACTCAAAAGTGGCTCTGGCCATTCCTTATAATGTCTCATGGTTTTCCCAATTTTTTTAATGTTTCATGGTTTTCCCCACTTTTTTCAATGAGATCTTTGACTTTTAATGTCAATTTTCATTATGAGAGAGTAATTTTGTTTTTGGCTCTAAGTTTGGTACTAATTTTCACTATACAAAGGTTATTATCAATTATTTCACCATAAATTCACATTTGTCTTTTTGCTTTCTTTGCATTTCCTTTATTTATCAGTTTGTTTTTTTTTTCATTAACTTTTACTTAACTCTCAAATTTCCCCTCTACTTTGGTGTTTTTATGGTCCTATCAATAATTATTCTAAATATTGGTTTCACACATAAGCTTTTGTTACCTTATAGGTAATTATTAAGGTTATCCTCTTTTTCTTAAATTTTATATTGGATGATTCTTTTTTAACAATGTTAACTACTTCAAATCCTTCCTTTCCACATTGCTCACAAGGATTTCCTTCTTGCACTAACTCTCTATCATTTAACCAATTTTCTTATATAATATGTGGGATAAATCCCTTAATATAGGGAATAAATCCTTTAATTTTTCTCAAGGTTTGTACTTAAATTTAGTTCCTACTTGCTAATGGAGTCTTCTTCCTTATTTTTCCTCCAATTTAGTCTTTTACTGTTATCTTCCTGTTAGCATGGAAAATATCTTATGATTATGTATACCTTGGTTAATTACACTTACAACAATATCCCCTAAACTCTTATTTTTTTCTTTTTGTCAGAGGATGTTATGATCATATGACATTCTCGAGCCTACCATGGCCACAACCACAAATTGGTTAATTTTTTTCTTGAAATGTTTGTATTTAATTCCTCATACTCACTCTATTGTTACTCAATTTTATTAGTGTGTGAAAAGTCTCTATTACTAAGTTTTGAACAATAATTAAGTATACATGTATTATTCTACAAGTCCTCTCTTACATCATATAATTGAGCTACTTGTATTCTATTTTATTATAATGATGTTTTCTTAACAAATTGGTTGTAGTAATGTAAAATTTCTTGAGTATTTTATTTATTAGGTTCTATAGATGATATATTTTTTATTACAAGAATATAATTTAAATTTAATATTTCTCAATTTACTTCTTGAATTGAAAAATTCCTTCAGATATATGAGGCTTAGTCAACCTATTCCTATTTCGGGTAAGAAATAAAAGAAGATTTCACCCTTAGATATTGCTATATTTTTATGCAATTTCTTGGTCTCATGTCTATGTAAGCTATATGTAGTTCTACTATGTGGTATAAACAAGCTCTTTTTATTTCTTGCCCTACATATTTGGAATTACAATAGGTATCCAATTATTGTCTTCCTAATGGAGAAATGCCACTATACCTTCATGCTCACTTCTTTTTATCCTTACTTTGTTTAATTTTAATAACCCTAAACTTTCCATACTAGCCCTAGACCATGCTAAACTCTTACTACTTCTAAGAAAATTCTTGGTCCAAGGGAACTATCTCTTACACTTCTAAACTATGAGTTACTTCATCTACTCCTTAAGAGTACTTTTACACCTTAAGTAGGAACTAAATTTGTGAAGGGTGAGCAATTTTTTTCCTTTTGTACTCACCTACCACTATGCTAATGCTACTAATTCTTTATTTAATGATGTAGCCAAGATTAGTTTTCCACTCTATTCACATTATTTAAATGGAAAAAAAATGTCTATTTATTTGAAAAGAACCCATTTAATAAATTGCAAACCATGTTCTCTTATACATACTCTCCTTCCTATGCATACTACCATAATATATATCAAAAATTTAATAATCTTTAAAGAATTTTGAACCAAGAAGTCTGTTATGTTTTATGAATATGTTAAAATATAACATGATAAAGCAAGCTTCTCTCAACCAAATTAACTATTTTACCAACAACCCCCAAGTCTCATGCTTAGCTTGTGATAGAAATCGTAATTAGTACTTGATACCTTTCTTCCTTTTTCCCTAGGAGTGTCCAACTAGTTCAATAATTGAATTTCTATTTTCCCATATTTCCTTTCTCTCTGGAAATCTATCTCTTCCTTCACCCTTGCATGACATTTTTATCCCATCATACAATTTTGGGGTTTAGGAATATTTACAAGACTGAGGTTTAGGTTGTGACAATCATCACCTCAAAAACTATCTCTTCTTGGACTCCAACTGATTTTTAATTAATTTCCTAACACTAGGGTAGGTTGATTTCTCACTTGATAACACCTCTTATATTTTCAAATAAAATCTAAGTGAAATAAACAATATTTCATTCATAACAATAAATTAATACTTACATATTTGATTAATAATATCCAACTAAGCCTTATCTTAAGAGTTGTTACAGTGATTTAAAGTTTTTCAAGAAATTTAAAATCATAAATTCTAATAAAGGAATAATTACATCATTCAAACTACACATGGGTTAAATGGATTTATGCATTCAAAAACACAATTTAAACCATGAAATTACATATGGTGTAACACCCCTATGCTTTTCTTGTTGAGACAATGGCTCTTTTTATACTTTGAAACTATTCTTGAACTTAATGGCTATGTAAGCTAAAATGGAAAGCATGTGATGATGTAATTATATTATATTTTATTGAATTACAAAAAATTGTTTGCAAATATACATGAAAGAGCACTAAAGTACGAGAAACTTCTTGCCAAGTCATTAAAAGCTACAAAGTGGTTAAAATCTATAAGGTGGACCTTAAAAGTCTCCTGAAAATCCTTAGGGGAAAGTTATCAAAAATATTAAGATAATGGGAGAGGAAGATTATATTAATCACCTAGGTGGAGAGAAATGCTAAGTGGGGGTAAAAAGTAGAATAACTCATAGTGGAAGAGAAAAGTGTGCTTTAAAGAAAAGAAAAATAATTATTTTTGAAAACTAAAACAAAGAGGCCTAGCAAAAGAACTGAAGACATTAAATCAATAAATTGCGAAAAATATGATGCTAGGAATCTATAAGACAAAATACTTAGGAACCTAAGGGATTGTTGATTCCTTCATGCAAGAAGATCTTACATCAATACTCGGTGGAGGGTGTTATATTCTTGAATATTCCCCAAAGATTAACTATGCTTAGGAGTAATTTATGTTCTACTTTATATGTTGAAATTGAAATACATTAATGGCATTATAGTTTGACTAAATTTTGAAAATGAATTTCTTAGAATTAACTATATAGATTACTGGTTTTGCATGCCTATATTGAATTATTTTCAAGTGACCAATCTAATGAACATCTATGACTATAATGATTGTTATAGTCGAATTCCTATGATGGTTAATTGATTACCTTATGATGGCTAATGGATTACTTAATTGAGCACATGGATATGAAGAGAAGAGTTGTAAGTATATGAAATAATGTGTCATGCATGGATAGAGATTAAGGCCACTTCTTTTGATTAAACTTGTATAATTATATGTTGAATTTAAGTCTCTACTAGAGAATAGATAATGTCAATTAATATAATATTGAAAGCTAGAAGTATTATTTTACATAAGTAAATGAATAGAAGATTATGATAGACCTTATAGCGGATCACTGAATTATTTAATTATTGAAGTGAAACTAAGAACTTATATATAGTTGTAAAAGAAAAAATTTGTCCTTTCTAATCTATTAAGTTTTTGTTTCTCATTCCAATGAAATTAAAACTCCATTAACTAGTGGGGTTACATTCTTCAGTATATGTATAAGGAGAGGTTTATTATATTTCACCTTAGGAACCATAGATAAAAATTTTCCATAAACTAATAAATTTCACACTCTGGTTTAAAGTATAGAACAAAGGATAAATGTGTTATGAAATGAATTGTAGACTTTTATTATGCCTTTAAATAATGTTAACTATTTAGCCCTCTACAAAATTAGTTAATATTGAGAAACTCTATAGATGTTAACTCATATAGGTGCAGTCGTCTGGATATTCCATCTACTTCATTTCACTTCATTTCAGACAGCTTGGTGCAGTTATTCACATATTTATTTGTAGGCAAGATGATACGAAAGTGCCACGGAGAGAAGATGATGCAAGGCTCCTCCCTTCAAAACCCAGAATATTTAAACTCTGTCTATGCATATAACCATGCATTGCAATACACATTAAATCCAACATATTATCCCTGATAAATGTTAAAAGCTCTCAAAGTTCCAGACAATACATATGCACACAAATCACTAAAATAATTAATTAAGAAATAAATTATTTACAAGAGAAATCATGGCCTATTCATGTCCTCTTCTTCTTCATACTCACTCATTCTCTCTCACTCTTTGATTTTTTTTCAATGTCTTTGAGGCTACATAATTTATAACACTTAGCATGATCTAGAATCACTCAACTAAAAGCTCTAAGACTCTACATGGAAAGCATACATATGGCAAAAAACATCTTGAGGCTTTATTTCTTCTTTTTCCCTGTTCTAAAATAGAAAAGCTTCCTTATCACTTAATGATCCACATCCATTCCTTTTATGCCTAAAAGCTCTCCCTAGTTCCTACTTTCTCATTTATTTATTTTTAGAATATTTAATTAAATCACACTTAAAAGCCTAAATATTAGACTGACTTGGAACTTAGGAAAATAATTCTAGAAATGCTTGACCCCCTATGTCCATTATTTACAATAATTTCCCTTGGGCTGAATGGTCCTGCATCACACTCCCAAGGTAGAAAAATTCACGAGTCTCGTGATCATGTGTCTTTTGGTCTTGGTTTTCCTAGATCCCACACTTTGTTCTGCAAGTCTTCATCTGCCATTGCTTGGTGCTTTTCTCTAGGTCTCCATATCTTATGCTCGCTTGTTCCACTAGCTGCACTCTCACAATCTTCTGTTGTCTTTCTTTCACTGCCGCTTCTGTTGCTTCTCTTTTGTTTCACTACTGTTAGTCTCTTCCAGGATACTTTGACCATTATCTCCCTCATCAGTTCAATTTCTTTGTCTAACAGATTTTCTCCAGCATCTTCAATAAAACCTGTACTCACAAAACAATTGTCAGAATAAAAATCATAAGGCATGAGTGCCTTGTACTCCTTTGCCAGCATTTCAGTATACTGTTCTAAATCCTCCTCCATTATCAGCACATCAGTATGCTGATCCAAACTTTCCAAAGAATCCTCTAAAGAATTCTCAAGACTATCAACCAGTCTTCCTCTCATATCATCTGCTTCCATGATGTCCTTTCCCTCTTGTTCACTGCATTGAACTCTTTCTTCTGCAATCTCCTCGTCATACTGTGGATTCTCCAACAAATATTCTAACAATGCAATTTCTCTGTAGCATCGCTGAAGCATATCATCATCACCTGAATTCATACATAAACTTTGAGTTTGCACAAAATGTTCAATAGTGTCAGCTCTTACTTCCCTTATCTGTGCTTCAAACTGATTCTCTTCTTCAACATCCACAAGAACTTCCTCTTGTGCTGTAACAGTTTCACAAGATGGCACATCCTCCTCAACACCTGTAATCACATCACAATTGTAAGCTATACAAACACAAGAGTTCACATTATCCAGCTGATCTGGATCTACCCAATAACTCAAGAAATCATCAATGATCTCCTCCTCTCTTTCATCAATGGAAACCTCCTCTGCACCTGCAAACACACACAACTCATCAATTTTAAAAGTGCAAGACTTTTTAGTCTTGACTGTTTTCTTCAGCACTTCCCTTTGATCAGGTCTGCATGTGGAATCTTCAAATTTCATCTCTGGCACAAGAACTCTAAGTTCCTTTTTCAACAAGGCAATCAGAATTTGCTTCAACCTCCTCTGCAATTGTCGCCAAATCACTCTCTTTCCCTTCAGTGGAAAGATCCATTTTCCTTTCTGATTTTCCTGCTCTTGTAGCCATTCTTCTAGTACGTGCAACTGTACCTTTATTACTGCAATCTCTCTTTCTCGAACCTCTGCAGTCATCTCATTTCGGTGCCATTTCTCTGAACCTCTTCTTCCTCTACAAAAACTCCTTCTGACTCTGCCAGACTGCTTCCTCATGAGTTTCTCACTCACCATGAGTTGTACTAGGCTCTGCAACAAAAATCTCTCTTGTTGCCACTTACCTCACCAACTTCTCCTCACTCAGTCTTTTGGTAAGTACTGGTTCAATGCCTCTGGAACCTCTTGAGCACTCTCTCTGCTCTCTCTAGGCTATCTCTCCAACTCACCTTATTCTTCAGGACACTGCACTTGTCCTCCTTATCCAGCCTTCAGCTGAATGCCAGGTTCACTACCACCTTCTCTGCAACCATAAACTTAAATCATAAATTTCAACTCAAAAACTCATCTCACCTCTAA
>APFE031311014.1:10238-23125 GCA_000404065.3 Pinus taeda | reverse complement strand
TTTCAGTCGACAAAGGCAATAGCAGTCAGAGACTTTGATGACAGATGCATCATACTGATTCAGGTTGGATGTTTTTTTGTTTTTGGAGTTGTTGTAGCAACAACACTAGAGAGAAGTGTTGCATGTAGAACATTCCAAAGGTTCGGGATTGGGATCGAGTTGAATTCCTTTCTTGTTGAGAGGGAGTGTTAAAAATAGCAACAAGAAATGATAAAAATAGAATCTAGTATATTCCAATTTTAATTTGTCCTTGAATTAAAATTTGAATTTAGTCTCACCAGCTGCTTGAAAATAATTAATTAATTCATCATGGATTAATTAGTTGGAGAAATTCAAGTTAGAAGTCTTTGTGAAGTCATGCAACAGTTATCCCTTAAATTAAGGAGATTATCCCTTAATTAAGGAGATAAGGTTGAGTTGTATTTGAGTTGTAATTAGTTAGCGCAGTTTACTGAGTTAAGTCCAGTTAGATTAGTTCCAAATTGTTTGAGGAACTTATTGTGAGTTCAGTCAATTAATGCATGCATGCATCCAACTAGTGTACTCCAGATAACTGAAGACTCTCTCGTCATTAACTCATGCATGTCTATTCTGAGAAAGACCCAATTGAGCTAAATGTCAAGGATAGTGTACTATTAGTTGCATGTTTTCTCCTATAAAGGAAACTCATGCATGCAGTCAAGGTAAGGTTCCTTGAGGATTGCATAGTTCTGATAGTGTGTTAGGGCAGTGTGTGAGAGCAGTGTTACACTGGGTGAAGGAGATCATCCTAGAGGTAACTGCGCAAGGAAATAAGATGATTGAAGGGTAGAGGAGAAGGCATGTGAGAAGCTTTGATTGCCTGTGAACATCCATGAGGATTGTACTGAGAGCTGACTAGCTGTGAGAGCTAAGGCGTTGTATAATTCATATGTATTTCCACCTTGTATGATAATATAGATAGTCGGGTTTTTAGCTGAGGTTTTCCCCTGAGTATTTTTTGTGTTTCATGTGCTTTGATTCTTCTTTGGTTATATGTGTTCTGCTTGTTCTTGCTCAAATATTTTAAGCTTCCGCTAATTGATTGTAGAAGTAGATTAAAGTATTTTGCTTTAGTTATATTTCATTATCAGGTTAATATATAGTCAGAATTTCTACATGGTACCAGAGCTAGCGGATCTATAGAGAAATTTCTACAATGAACTTGCGGGATGATGTAGCAAGGCTGCCTATTGCAGTCTATAAGTGGATGGATCTTGCTTATTTTGTGACTTTTTGTTGTTGATGTTGCAATCATCACCATTATGGTTTACAATTGGATTGGCTTGGACTTCGTAACTATTATTATTTTAATTTTCTCTAATTTTCTCTAATTCCTTAGCATTGTAGATGTTTTGGAACAATTGGTGTGCTTAGTGCTATGTGGGAGGGTGACAGTGAAGTTGGAATCTACGATTTGCTAATATTTTATCCTTTCTCATTCATATTACCACATTAATAATCCATAGCCTAGACTAGGTGCATTAATTTAAGTAATTATACGATGCTAAATGATTATATGCATTGATTTAAGAAATAGTAGTAGGAAAATTGATAAGTAATATAGTGAAAACTATCTAAGTGATTGCAAAACTAATATATTGCAAAACAATTCAGAAATACATATTATAATGTTATAAAATAAATATTCTATTACAAGGTAAAGACTAGCACTTTCTTTATACGATACTAATCCTTTATTTGAATTTTTTTATGAAAACCATTCAACCAATGAATGAGATGCATTGCTTTTAGTGAAAATACAATCCATTTTGTAACTTATTCAACATATGCATTGTATCAAATAAGCCTAAGAAAAATCAAGTAATTGCATTGATTTCAAAATCATAGAATGCATCCCTAGATGGGCTAGCTAGCATGAGACAAATGGGGGGAATGAGGCCACAGTCCCACTCACTACAAGAGGAGGGAGACATTCCATCATTGCCGCCAATGAATTAAAATGCACATGCAATCACATTGGTTTATCTATGTTCCATAACTATGTTACCACCCCATCAGTCATGTCACCCATGTTTTTGTAATGGCATATTTCCCTTGGCTCATAGGTCTTTTAACTCCTCATGTACTTGGAAGACTAGCATGGTTTGTAAGCCTACTCTAAATTTTCACATTAATCATTCTAGGAGGTAAACAATTATGATGGCACTTGAGCCATATCTCTATGCATAAGGATCGGGCTGATAGTTTGTATGCAATTGTATATTGTACATTGGTGTAATGGTGTCTGGTATATTTTGGGAGTTTCGAGCCAGATCATAGGTATTTAGAAGGTACATTGGTCATTTTTGTATCATTTTATATTTTTTACCCTGTAGTGATTCATCCCCCTCAATAAATTTTGTGGTATTTCTTATTGCACTTGTAATGTCTAGGCCATTACCCCAGTCCATCGAAGCTACTTCTATTGAATTTTCCTCATTTTTTCTTGGCCTCGAGTACCAATGAAGTAAACTAGTATATGCCTTTTTAATATTGCATTAATAAGACACATTACACTTTGTTAATTTTATCACCTAAACATGTGTTTCATTAACTTTGAAAATAAGCCTCTCAAAATGAATCAATAATTTATAGACCCATATAAATAAGTGTTAAAACAACATTTGTCTAGACTCTTATTAACATAATTTAAACACACGCTTTCATATATGTATGGATATATGTATGTATGCCCGTGTTGAAGAACTTTGTACTACATACCTATTTTTATGAACCATGAACATTTTTTTTTTTCATACAACATTACCATATTATTGTTTCTATGCATAAAGTTAAAGAGATGAACATTTTCATATGCCACAACATGTAGAGGACTTTGAAAACTTAGTAGTAAAGAAAATGTGAATTTCATTTTCAATGTTAATCACAAATATTATTTCTTAAACACAAAGCAAAAATAATCTTTATTAAGTTTGTTTTTTTTTCTTTAGTCCCTTGCTAGTAGTAAAGAAATGATAGGAAAACAAAATTTAGCAAACTTCTATAAAGCATATGAATATCACTATTCAAACAACAAAATTAGGGGATCAAATATTTAAATATATAGATCAAATAAAAGCCCCACTTGAACCCCAAGAAAAGAATCTCGTATATTTAATATCTAAAAAGGTCATAACTAAGACAATGAGATGGTGGTGACTACGTAGATTTTAATAAATTTGCACTTCCTTAACGTAGAGGTTTGAAATCTTATTTATTATGTTAAGTGTTTAGTAACTATCATCTATATAAAAAAGGTGTTAAGTGTTAAGTGTTTACCATTTACACTTATGAGGTTGTGAGGTTTGTAATTATAAAAAGGGTTAATACTATTTACATTTATGAGGTGGTGTGTAATTATTTAATTCCACTTAATGATGATGATATTTAAATTATTAAACAATAACTTTCATCTTTCATTTTCATGTATTTGCTAATTACCCTCAATTGTCTTTCCACCGTGTCAAATTCCCTCCCTCATTCAAAAAAACATTAAATTAATATCATAAATATATTAGTCTTATAATCACTATATGTTTAATTTAATCAACATTAATTAAGGTACATTATGATTAATGTGGTACATTAGGATTAACTCACATTAATTAGTTATCACATTATGTCTACATTATTAACCAAGTCTCTAAATTAATTAAGTGTGACTACCATTTAATTAATCTAAACAATCATTACTTGTCATTATTTTAATAATCATTAATGTAATTAATCCTCAATTATATATCCTCGTCATTACAACTCAATGATTGAAATCAAGGATAATTAATGCTAGTTAATAAAAATAGTAATTTATAAGTCAACATAATATATATACATATAAAAATTTGTGCAAAAAAAACAAAACATATATATATATATATATATGGTAGCTCCCTTGCTTTACATCATATTACGTATATAAACTTGACCCCTTCTCACCTCTCGGGTTAAGATTGAACCCAACTCGAGCTTCTACAACATTTTCGCTATATATGGTAGCTCCCTTGCTTTACATCATATTACGTATATAAACTTGAACCCTTCTCACCTCTCTAGTTAACAATGAACCCAACCCGAGCTTCTACAACATTTTCGATTGTCGCTAGTAGAACCTCCATCATTTAATCCCTCTCATTCCTACTAGATAGGCTAGGGTCTACCTTAATGGGATCCAACAAATAAGATTAAAATTAAAATAATCATCATAACACGGGA
Source organism: Pinus taeda (assembly GCA_000404065.3). Classification (NCBI taxonomy): domain Eukaryota; kingdom Viridiplantae; phylum Streptophyta; class Pinopsida; order Pinales; family Pinaceae; genus Pinus; species Pinus taeda. The sequence goes on along the minus strand of APFE031311014.1, from coordinate 18,892 downwards.
TTATAAAAAATCTTAAAAGAAAATAAATAAGGATCAAAATATTTAAATGATGCCCCTGTTTAAACTAGAGGGTTAGGAAACACAACCGGAAGGTTAGGCAACGTGCAACCTTGCATTAGGGCCATGTACCCTCCCCTAATCATTTGTGAATGGGGTACTTTGACAAAAACCCTCCCCACTAGGCAGTTAAGTTCATTTTTCATTTTTTTCATGTGAGTTTTGCGGTTTGATCTGCATAGAGGCAATGGAACACAACCTTGGTAGTGGCATTAGTGAGCACATATCTTCCTAAGAGGAGTAAACTAGCAAGGGTTTATAGTGAGGAGGGAACATTACAATATCGTGCAAGCTCATTTCTCTTAAATCACTACAATTTCTACTTGTAATGGACACCATTGTCATTTCCCCCCTCAATTTATTAGCTCATCTCACTGATCGTGCTCACAATTTAAGGTTTGTGCTTTCACAATACAAAGGGAATGGTCTTGGATCATTATTCAGCTAATCATTCCTTCATCTCACTTCACTTCCTTTATAGACAAGGTCCTCTCTGTTTTGTTAAAGACATTGTGAGTATTTTATGTTGTGTAGTGTTTTACAAGTAGCATTTGTTGGGAACCAAATTGGCCTATCTTTTCCCTGCATTTCCACTCCTCTTTTCATCCTTTTTGCATTCATTCACATATATTTATTGTGTAACATTATGAGGTAATTCCCCTTTATCATCTCTTGGGATATTTAATTAATGAAGTAAAGTCATGAAGGTTTCTACCTACATAAACCACTAAAACTTGTGATGACCGCAGATTATGGAGCACAGGTGTTGACCGCGCAGCATATCGCAGGAGTTCTACGATTCACAGCAGCTGATTGACCACGATGAAACAGCATAATTGATTGCAGTTACTCAACCCGTTTTTGACCATTCATGTTCTTGCTCTCTCGGTGCTAGTGTTGCAATACAACCGATGTATATCTTTGGGCATATAGCTGCCATGTTTTGGGGAGAATTAGTCTCCTTTGTATTGTATAAAATATGGGTGATTCCTGCATCAAGGGGAGACCCCTGTATGGTATTGTAACAACATTATTCATATTAATAAGATATAAACCCTTTTGTTGATCTATCGTTTGTTGTGAGTAACGCAGCCCTGATCAGAGAGCTGGGCCCAATCTTCTAATCAGGTGCTATGTGTTTCCTTGTGTTGTGTTTATTTTCTGTTGTTGTGTTTATTTCTTGTCGTCGTTACAGATCTCTTAGATAACTGTGAATACATTTTTACGTTCTACAGTTGAGTTTTACTTATGTTTCAACAATGTTTTGATTTCCAATCATGAACCCTTGGTTGAGGGCAGATCGTAACCTTGCCCCTGCATATACCTTGCATGTTGCCTTGAAAAGAATACGCACCCGGATTGATACATTAATGTACGAAAAGGAGTGGACAATTTGTTCATACCTAGACACCAACATTTTGGCGTCGTTGCCAGGGAGGCTAACGAGGTGCAAGACACGATCTGTGTTAACTAGAGGGTCAATCTCTCGTCCTAGGGAGAGAACGAGCTTTCTCACTATGCTCTACGTCCTGAGAGCAAGTATTTCGTTTATTTTGAGCTTTTTTTTTTTTAGTAGGACCAATCTCTTACCCTAGGGAAGGAGGAGTCTTTTGACACCCTGCTCTCGGCTCTAAGCTTAGATTTTTCCCTAACACTTTTGTTTTGATTTCGAGAAACCCAATCTCTCGCCCTAGGGAGGGAAGGGTCCTCTGACACCCTACTTCAAGTCTTTAAGTATTAAGGTTTTCTCGTGTGTGTGTTATTTCTTGATTGGGGTCTTGTTCTAGGGAGGGAGGAGTCTTTTGATGCCTTGCTCCAGGTCCTAAACCCTAGGTTCCTGTGTTCTTTTCTTTTCATTTTTTTCTTTCATCAACTGCCCTCTCTTCAACGTGATCTCTTGTTCTGGGGAGAGAATGGTCTTTTAACACCCTACTCCTAGGCTTGAGCATTATGGTTTGATTTCTGTTGCCACACCAACTTGTAGGAACAGAGAGCCAAATAAAAGGGGTAGAGGGAGAGCCCCAAAGAAGGGAAGATAGGATTTGGGAAGGAACACCTACATCCAACAAATCATTGCAAAAGCTTAGTTAGAGGTGTCTTCCCATGCAGCTGTAAGGCTAGATGCATGAAAAAAATCGGAGGGACAATTTGTAGATCAACCAGTGCTGTTCATAGCACCCCCTATCAGTTCAATACAACAAACCCTTCCAACAGCCTGAGAGACAAGCAACAGTACGCCTGCTAAAGGAATCTTGTTGCTTGCAACAGAAGAAGAAGAAGTTACAAGTAAATCATCTGGGGGAACTGTCCATCCAAATAGGGAAGAAGGAATTGCAGAGAGGAGATCCGAGGGGTCCAGCCACAGTGACAGGGAGGAAGAGATTGTAGAAACATTTCTATCACCAAAGGATAGAGGAAGCGCTATTAAGGCAACTCGAACCCCTGTGATAAAAGCCCTTCCTGCGGAGCCAGCTGAAATCCCTAGTGAGTATTGGAGAATATTCATGGCACTTACAACCTCTACTATTGACTTCCCAATTGGAGATTTGGGGACTGGTGCACCAACAAAGCCCATCCCTTTAATAGCTTTACCAAGTTTCCATGGGCTTACTTCAGAAGACCTTGACATGTTTTTGTTTGAATTTGACATTGTGTGTCGAGGGTATGATTACATATCGGATGCTCAGAAATTGAAAATCTTCCCTACTACGCCAAAAGGGATAGTCCTACGGTGGTTTATTGGTCTTGGGGGAAGGTCTATCACCACATGAGAAGCAATGAGAACTGCTTTCTTGCAGAAATACCAGGACTACTGTAAATCACGGGATATTAAAGAAGAGCTTTTTAAATTTATATAGAAAGAGGACGAAAATGTGGAAGACTATGTGAAACACTTTAAATACACATTGCAGAGGTCAGGTCACTCTGACCTGGATAGAGACATTTTGAAAATTATCCTTCTCTGGGCCTTCCGAGAAGACTCTTTGTAATTATTGAATATAGTCGGAAAGGGGGATATATCAAAGGAGGACTTTGATACCATCTGTGAGTTGTGTATTCAGTGCTCAAGAGGAGTTGCAAGAAATAAACAAGGAATGCGATCAACAAAGGTATCTGGCGGAGGTGTTACAAAAGCAGAAATTGGGAACCTGTTGGACAGCTTAAGGATTGATATCCTAAGTACCTTGCCTGAACAGATAGACACACTGTAGGTAAAACAGAAATAGATAGAATTGGAAAGAAACACCCACAGAGGGAATGTCCATTGAACTCTGTAGAGGACTGTGCAATCTGTGAACTGAAGCATGCGAAAAGTTCATGCCCATCTTTGCCAGGGCTAAAAGTGGTTTTTTAAGGGACAGGAGAAGATATGGAGTAGTTGTACTTTATGGGACCTAAAAAACCATGGCAACCTTGGCCATTAATGGGAAATCAAGATATCTTTCCATATCCATCTCAATATTTTAGCAATTTCAATATGGGTCCCCAGACTATGCCTTATCCACCCATATGGCCCCATTACCAGTTTCCACGTTGGCAACAGTGGGCTCCTCAAACTAGTTCAAGCTCCTCGTGGGCTCCGAACTGGCGGGGGCCTTCCCCTCTTGGTCAGTTTTCCCAATCAATGCCACAACAATAACTTCAGTTTCCCTCTAATGTTCCCCCTGGTAATTAGCCTATTCGTCCTCAACTCCCTATCTAACCCAATCTGAATCCTAACACTAAAGGGGCTCAACAAGCTAACACCCTCAACCTACCTTCATACAACATCTCCACCGCAGAATTCTATGAGATGCATTTACGATTTAGGCGGCCTATAGGTGCTCAACCCTCACCAATTATCATTGAGCAGATTGACAGTGAGGAGAACAAACCAAAAATGGTCGGAGAGGAACCAAACTGAGTTAACAAAAATCATACACCTCCTCAACCGTTAGCTACTCAAAAACACCAAGCTGAATCGCCCTATCCAGAAAGGTTGGTTGTGAGTAAACCAACCCCTCAAACTGAGTTTGACTTGTTAGGGGAGATACATAATTTATTTGTCAAGATTCCCCTGTTGCAAGCCATGAAGGATGTACCTATATATGCGAAGACTCTTAGGGAATATTGTGCTAAGAAGCCTAAAAAGAAATCAAGAGATCCGCTCACCATTCACGTAATGGGGAAACTATCAGATTTCATGATGGGAAGGTCCATGCCAGTAGATTTGGGCGCTGCCATAAATGTCATCACTGTTGAAACCATGCATGCATTAGGACTTCGTAACTTGAAACATACACCTACGGTGTTAGAATTGGCAGATCAATCTACAGTAAAACCAGTAGGGAAATTAGAAGATATCACGATTTCAGTGGATTTATGGCACTACCCTGTGGACTTCCTAGTACTCCAAACACAATCTCCAGCTGGAGGCTATCCCTTGATTCCGGGAAGAGCGTGGTTGCCAACCGCAAATGCTTATATTGGGTGTCGGTATGGGCATATGATCATCTCAAATGGACAAAACACTAAGAATCTAGTGTTCTATCCTCCCGCACAACCTAACCCATTAGCAAAATCAGTAGGCCACAAGAAATATATACACAAGAAAGAGTCTGAATCAGAAAATGAGGAGTTAAGACCAGTTCTCACTATTGGGCAGGCCCTCCAGTTGAAAGATGAAACAGAAGATAACGTAATTACTACCTTTATCAGTGATCCTTGTTTTATTTTAGATTTGAATTAGCAAATCCTAGTGTCCGCCTTGAGCTGTTAGACTCAGGAAAGTATTGGAGAAGAAGATGGATTCAAGGATCTACCTACAACTATGCACCATGACAGTGTTTCCAAGGAAATAGAACTGGGAAAAAACCCTAAATATCAATCCAGAGTTGTTAGATTCCCAGAAAAAACAACTCCTGCATGTTCTTCGAAAACACAAAGAAGCCTTCGCCTAGGACTACTCAGATATGAAGGGAATTCCTGCTAATCTGTGCACTCATCACATATACATTAAGAAGGACTGTCATCTTGTAAGGCAACCCCAGAGAAGAATGAACCCTGCCTTGAAAAACAATGTTAAGGAAGAACTCCAAAAGCTGTTGGACGTGGGATTTATTTACCCCATTTTAGACAGCCAATGGGTTTCCCCATTGGTAATGGTCCCTAATAAAAATGGTAAATGGTAAATGGTGAATATGCGTGGACTACAGAGAATTAAATAAGGCAACTCAAAAAGACCATTTTCTGTTACCATTCATTGACCAAGTCTTGGAGACATTAGCGTGAAAGAAGTTTTTTCCTTCCTAGACGGATTTAGTGGGTACAACCAGATCCAAATAGCTCCTGAATATCAAGATAAGACCACATTTACATGCCCCTAGGGAACATTTGCTTATAGAGTCCTCCCATTTGGTCTCTATAATGCACCTGCAAAGTTTCAGAGGGAAATTTTGGGGATTTTCTCTGATCGAATGGATGATAGTGTTGAAATCTACATGGATGATTTCACGGCATATGGAGATTCATTCGAAAAAGCATTGGGGAAGTTAGAAAAAGTTCTTGAAAGATGCAAGCAAGCGCATGTCTCCTTAAGTACGGAAACATGCCATATGATGATGAATGAAGGAATAGTCTTGGGACACTTGCTTTCGGCTGCAGGAATCCGGATGGATCCAGCCAAGATAAAGGTAATATAGCATTTTCCAATACCCAAAACACCCACTTAGGTACGTAGCTTTATCGGTTGTGCTGGTTATTACAGGCGCTTTATAGAAAATTTTGCTAAAACAACACATTCGCTTTTTCAATTACTAACAAAAGATGCAAACTTTGTGTGGACAGATGACTGTGATGCAGCCTTTGTGAAGATCAAGGAACTGGTCTGTAGTGCTCTGATCCTTAGAGGACTAGACTGGGCATTACCATTCCATATTCATGTTGATGCTTCCCAAACAGCAGTTGGGGCAGTTTTGGGGCAGCAGGTGGATAAGGTACCATATGCAGTTTACTATGTTAGAAAGAACTTGGCCTCTGCCGAGTTAAACTACACAGTGACTGAAAAAGAATTCCTCATTGTCATCTACGCCATCAACAAGTTCTGGAACTATATCACTGGTTACCCCACCTTTGTACACACGGATCATGCAGCTATTAGGTATCTGATGAATAAACCCGTTACTCCTAGTCGTATTACAAGATGGATTTTGCTACTTCAAGAATTTGATATTACCATAGTAGATAAACCAGGAAAGGACAACATGGTTGCTAATTTTATGTCTAGATTAGAAAACAATACCGAAGGTACACCTATCGAAGATAGCTCTCCAGATGAATATATTTTTGCAATTTCTGCTAACACTCCATGGTATGCAGATATTGCTAACTATTTTGCTACAGGAAAGGTACCTCGTCATTTTTCATATAAGGACCAACGGAAAATTATTCATCATAATACCCGATTCATGGATGGCAGGATACCTCTTTCATACGGGGGTGGATCAACAGATTCAGCGCTGTGTATTAGAGGATGATATCTATGAGATATTGAGGGTCGTCGAGCCTTGTGGAGGACATTTTGCAGATAAAAGAATAGGCCACAAGGTGCTGCAAATGGGATACTACTTGCCTTCTATCTTTCAAGATGCTAGAGATTATGTCCGAAGATGTGACAGTTGTGAACGTATGGGACAACCTGGGAAATCAGATTAAATGCCATTACAGCCCCGGATAGTCCTAGAACCTTTTGAGAAATGGGCCATCGATTTTGTTGGACCCATCAACCCACCTTCCCATCAGAAGGTTCACATCCTAGTATGTACTAATTATGTGATTAAGTGGGTGGAAGCCAGAGCGGTTGCGAAAGCAACGGAACAGGTGGTGGCAAACTTCCTTTTTGAAGATATTTTTGCCCGATATAGTACCCCGAGAGAAATTGTTTCAGATGGAGGAGCATAGTTCACATCCCACATGATAGAGAGGCTTATGTAGAAATATGGGGTCAAACACAGAGTGGAAACTCCTTACCATCCCTAAGCGAATGGAAAAGTAGAAAGTAAAAACAAGGTGTTAGAGAATATTTTGACAAAAACTGTAGCAATTCATCGTCGAGATTGGTCACAGAAACTCCCATAAGCTCTTTGGGCGTATAGGACGACATGGCGAAATACAACCAGGTTTTCACCATTTGAGCTAGTCTACGAGAAATCTCCCTTGTTTCCAGTTGAATTCGAGATCAATATGATCAGAACAGCTTTGGAAGTGGGATTGAAATTATCAGAGGCCCAGAAACACCGGCTGGAACAACTCAATGAGTTAGATGAGATTTGTTTAGAAGTTGTCGAGAGAACTACTACTGTCCAACAATAGAGAATGAAATGGCACGATAAATTTATCAAGAATAAGGTGTTTCATACAGGGGACTGGGCATTGTTATATGATTCCCAGTTCAAATATTTTAAAGGAAAGCTTCACACTCGTTAGATGGGACCCTATGAAGTGGACGCTCTATTCACCAATGTCACAATCAGATTGGTTACAGTAGATGAAAATTGTTAGGATATTCCGACACATAGGAAATAGTTAAGTTCAACTTGGTCTAGTATAGAGTTAGGTAAAGTGTGTTTCTTTACCGTTGTACATTTTGTAACTTACAATCCGACGGTCACGATATGTAGTGATCCGACGGTTCATTCTCTCCTCGGTATTACCGACACTTGATCCGTGGCTTGACACCCGATTGGTCCATGAATTCTATTTAAAGCGCATGGAGGGTCATTTGTAGGTTAACCGTGCATGAGAGAAGCTTATGTAAATTTTCATTCTTTATTAATAAATTGCCTGTAGTAGCCACGTTGGCGCAGGCCGTGGACTGTTTCCCTCTCTGAGGGTTTTAACCACGTCAAAATACTGGTGTATTGATCTGTGATCTGTTTGTGAGCGGTGTCCTTCTGGTGTTCTGTCTGAGGAACTTACCCTGTAAATTCCTACATGGTATCAGAGCTATTAGGGCCGCGTCCGTTGGTGATCCAAATCTGAAGCCGGTAGAACTGCATGCGGCTGTCGTTTCCTAGATCTACTGTTCTGACTGCTTTCGGGCCGAGAGGACTGCTCTGTTGTGTTCGGAGCATCTGTTCCAGTGAGGAACCCCTTTCGTTTCACGCGAAAAGGTTTCCGGTAGCCCTATCTGCGTCATTTTAAGATCTGGAGGTATACAGTCTTTATTTGCAGTTTACTGTTATTTTCTCTTTGCTTATTAGTTTCGGTTTATTTAGCTTTTTTTTAACCGGATCTATACCTTTCATTTCTGTGTATGCTCTTTGCCCTGCGACTCTGTGCGATCTAGGCAAATCAGAAACAGAAAGGAAGGATTTTTTTTTTCTCATGCGTATGCTCTTTTCCCTGCACCTTAGTGTGATCTCGGAAAATCAGAAACATTGAGAAAAATATTTAGTTTTTCGGCTAAAGCTAATTTTTTTTTAAATATTTAGTTTTTTGGGTAAAGCTAACTTTGAGCCATAAGGTTCGTTTTTCTTTGCATGTCCGTGTTGGGTTTTATGTTTTGTGTTTTGTAGGAAAAAAGAGGTTTCTCAAGGCAAGCACGCAAACCAAAGCCC
>APFE031311009.1:0-15392 GCA_000404065.3 Pinus taeda | reverse complement strand
TGCCATAGAAAGAAACAAGACATGGGATTTGGTTGAACTACCAAAAGGAAAAGAAGTCATTGGAGTTAAATGGGTCTACAAGACCAAGAGTAATGCTGAAGGCAAAATAGAAAGACACAAGGCAAGGCTGGTTGTCAAAGGATACAAGCAGCAGTATGGTATGGGAGAGACTATGAGGAAACTTTCGCACCAGTTGCTAGAATGGAAACCATGAGAGCAGTGTTGTCCATATCAGCACAAAACAAGTGGAAAGTTTACCAAATGGATGTGAAGTCAACATTCCTAAATGGAGTGTTAATGGAAGAGGTTTACATTGAACAACCTCTAGGCTATGAAAAGAAAGGCCAAGAGCACAAAGTTTACAGATTGAAGAAAGCTCTTTATGGGTTGAAGCAAGCACCAAGAGCGTGGTATAATAGGATAGATTCTTATCTACTAAAAAATGGATTTCAAAAGTGTGAGGGAGAACCCACCCTCTACGTCAAAGAAAAGGATGGTAAAATACTAATTGTTGTGTTATATGTTGATGATGTTATTTTCATAGGTAATGATGATCACCTTATTGAAAATTTCAAAACAGTCATGAAAAAAGAATTTGAAATGACTGACATGGGTTTGCTGAGATACTTCTTAGGAATAGAAGTAGAACAAAATGGAAATGAGATTTTTATCTCACAAGTGAAATATGTTAATGAAGTGTAGGAAAGATTTAATATGCAGGAGAGTAAAGTAGCAATCACTCTCAGAGTGATGGGATTAAAACTCAGCAAAGAGAACAACAGCAAGGATTTTGATCCTAGTTTGTATAAGAGCATAGTTGGCAGCCTCATGTATTTGACTACAACTAGGTTGGATATAATGCATGCTGTTAGTTTAATTTCCAGATTCATGGAGAGGCCAAAAGAGGCACATTGGCAGGCAGCAAAAAGGATTTTGAGGTATGTTAAAGGTACTAAAAGGTTTGGCATTTTATATACTACTTTATAATGTTTAGATTTAATTGGATACACTGATAGTGATTGGGCTGGAAGTGTAGATGATTAGAAAAGCACATCCAGTTATGTTTTTCACATGGGTTTAGAAGCCATTTCATGGGCTTCTAAAAAACAACGTATTGTAGCGTTGTCTATAGCAGAGGTAGAATATGTGGCAGCTACAGCAGCAGCGTATCAAGAAATTTGGATGAGAAGGATGTTAAGGAGTTTGTGCCAAGAGCAAGCAAAAGGAACTATGATTTTTTGTGACAATAGCTCAGCTATTGCATTATCCAAGAATTCTATGTTTCATAAGAGAACGAAACACATTGACACAAAGTTTCATTACATCAGGGAATTTTTAAATAATAGAGAAATTGTTTTAGTACACTGCAGAACTCAGGAGCAGGTTGCAAATATTCTAACAAAACCATTGGGGAATAAAAGTTTTGAATTTTTGAGGAAATGTTTGGGTATGACTGATAACCCAACAGTTGAAATTAAAGGGGAGTTCTAAAACGATACTTTCAACTACAACATTATTTGTTTCAGAAAATCGCCAATTTTTCCCTCGCACCACCTTTCACTAAACGATGGTATTTCTCCAGAGGCAGCGATCACACCCATCGACTGACACGTCGTGTGAGCAGTTTTGTAAAACAACCTTCCCCAGTGTGTAAAGTTCAGAAAGAAGGGCAATGTGATATCGTCTAACAATCATCCGATTAAATCAACGATTGATGTACAGGCTTGCTATCTATTACGTGATGTGAAGTGAATTTTCATTGACCGCCATTTTTGTCAGTGAAACAATAAATGAAAAATTTACTACGGTTGGTAAACATAGGTAAAAGCTTTTAATTCTATTGTTATTTTAATTCACGGGAGTAGCACAAGCAAAAATGTAATATCATTTTGTTTTTTGCAATTCGTTGAAACGTAAGGGAGCACGCAACATGCAACAGCGCGTATGTAAAAAAATTTTAGAATTTTGTCACACAACAGTGTGTCAATTTTTAAGCAGAGACAGAGTTCTCTTTGTAATGCACAGCAATGCAGAGATACTGTTGCATCCGTTTTGGAAGAAAAATATTACGGTCTGGGTGCCGTTGTGAAGAGAAGCGACTTCATCCTTGGCGCTGTTTATATTTCTTCTTAATGTTTTTCTAATGCATTGTAATATGCAGCTGCGCGAGAGTAAGGAGTAAAAATTTACACACAACAGTGTAAAATTTGCAAGGAGAGACAGAGTAAATTTTTTTGGAACTACATCTGAAGCAGCCTTGGTCTAATCCCTCTGTGAGAGGAAGAATTTTGTAACAATAGTCTTGTTAATGAATACAAAGTCCTTTTTTTATTTGTGTGTGAAACTCTGTCATCCCAAAAACAATTTTAATTTTCCTTTGTTAAGAAATAGAGCATTATTCTCTGTTCACTTTTGTTCTGGAATTATCAGAAATTCCCAACGTGATATTAGAGCTTGTCCAGACTCTTTGAAGGTGTCAAAGAAGCTGAAGGAAGGATTTCTTGTTGCAGCAGTTTCTCCACCAAAGTGAAGACTTAGTCAAGAAAGAATCCAAGGTATTTCTCAAGTTAGTTTTTTATGTTATTGTTGAGGACAGTAAGTTATTTTAGATACACAGTCAATTATTTTGAAGCACAGTTAAGAGTGCAAGAATGGCTGGAGCCAGCACTAGCATGGGTATCTGTAATACTCAGCTCCCACAATTTAATGGATAAAACTATGACTATTGGGCAATAACTATGAGAGCTTTGTTTGCTTCTCAAGACTTATGGGAATTTGTTGAGGATGGTTTTGTAGAACCAGCAGATGAAGATGAGTTTAATAATTTGACTCAGGCAGAGAAAGAACTATTGAAGAGCAATATGAAGATGGATTCTAAAGCCCTCTACTTTTTGTATCAAGTAGTGCATGAGAGTGTGTTTCCAAGGATAGCAGCATCCAAGAGATCCAAAGAAGCATGGCAAACTCTCAAGATAGCCTATCAAGGCATGGAGAAAGTGAAGACGGAAAAACTACAGTTGCTAAGGAGAGATTTTGACACTCTCTGCATGAAGGAGTCAGATAATATTCACTCGTTCTTCACACATGTGATTGGTCTGGTCACATAGATAAGGTCTCATGGAGATATTCTTGAAGAAAGGAGGATTTTTGAGAAACTATTGAGGATCCTACCCTCAAGGTTCGATGTGATTTTCACCACCATAGAAGAGACAAAAGATCTCACAAAATTCTCAGTTGATGAACTACATTCATCACTGATGACACATGAGCAGAGATTGAACAAAAATGAAAACTCATCTCTAGAGCATGCCTTTAAGACCCAGATGTTCTTTGGAAGAGGAAGAGTTCAAGGCAGAGGAAACAAGAGAGGAAGAGGCAGAAGCCAAAACAAAGGTGGAAGAAACAGTCCAACAAATGCTCAAGGAAGAGGCAACAATCCAAATAAAATCAAGGCCAAGGAAGCAACCAATAAAGTGAACAACATCATGCTCAAGGATAAAGGTATGATAAATCCAATGTCCAATGTCACTATTGTAAAAAATATGGACATTATGCAAATGAATGTAGGAAGAAGCAGCATGATATGAGTAATAGAACCAGTGCAAATTTCACTAGAGAAAATATCAGCCAAGATAAAAAAAATTTAGCCTATAATATGGCTGAAGCAAAGAGTGAAGATGTATGGTTTCTAGACTCTAGTTGCAGTAACCATATGACAGGAAACATAGCCCTGTTTTCTAAGTTAGATCAGAGTGTGAAGTCACAAGTCACACTAGGGACTGATAGTAAAGTTTCTGTTATGGGAAAAGGAGAAGTAAATGTCTTAACAAGGATAAGTGAAAAGAAAACCATAGCAGATATTTATTATGTTCCTAGAATGAAATGTAACCTCTTAAGCATTGGACAACTTTTTCAAAAGGGGTAGAATGTTTTCTTTGTGAATGATGTATGCACCATCATGGATAAAGCACCCAACAAACAATGTATTGCTTAAGTGAAGATGATAAGGAATAGGATGTTCCCTCTTAGAATGAAAGCAGATTAAAAAAATGGAGAAGAAATAGAAGCAGTGACACAAGAGGCTTTCCAAAGCGAACCAAAAGATGAAAATTGGTTGTGGCACTTGAGATTTGGACATCTCAACATTGGAGGTCTTGACTTGTTGAGTAGAAAAAGAATGGTAAGAGGATTACCATTGATAGAGAAACCAAACAGCCTTTGTGAAGGTTGTATCTTGGGGAAACAACACAGAGAAAGTTTTCCATCTGGGAAAAGCATAAGGGAAAAAGAACCCTTAGATATTGTCCACTCAGATTTATGTGGACCGATGCAAACTCCATCACTTGTAAGCAGCCACTATATACTAACATTTATTGATGACTTTACTAGTAAGACTTGGGTTTATTTCCTGAAGAACAAAAGTGAAGTGTTTAAAAGATTTTTCCATTTCAAAGCACTTGTACAAAACCAAAGTGGGCTGCATATCAAAGTTCTAAGAACTGATAGAGGAAGTGAGTATATCTCCAAAGAATTTCTACGCTTTTGTAGAGATGGAATTCATAAGCAGTTTACCACTAGGTACACTCCGCAGGAAAACCGATTTCCCGAAAGGGAGAATAAGACAATCATGGATATGGCGAGGAGTATGTTAAAGGCAAATCATTTGCCAAATGTTTATTGGGCTGAAGTTGTACACTGTGCAGCATACATTTTGAATAGATGCCCTACAAAAGCAGTCATGAACAGAGTGTCAGAAAAAGCATGGAGTGGGACAAAGCAAGGAGTCACCCACATTAAAGTTTTTGGATGTGTGGCTTATGCACACATTCTAGATCAACTAAGGAAGAAGTTGGACAGCAAAGGGGAGAAATGTATTTTCATTGGATACAGTGAGAAATCCAAAGCTTATAGGTTGTATAACCCATTCTAAGTATTGTGAGTAGAGATGTTCAGTTCATTGAGGAGGAAGCTCGGGATGGAAGCATAGAGAAAATAGTGAATGTTAAAAACTCTTTGTCTCATGATGAAGATGATGAGGAGATGGCTGAAATACATCCCCAAACAGCAGCATCAACACAAAGGCAGCAAGAGACACCCTTATGGAGAAATGAAAGTGCTTCTCCAAGCACACCACAAGGAGGAAATTCAAGTGCTTCTTCAAGCACTTCTACACCAAATGAAAGAGGTAAGAAGTTTAGAAATTTAAGTGACATTTATAAACAAGAGGCAACAAATGAAGGTATGAACTCTTTGTTTTCTTTGTATTTTCATGTTGATGGCCCTGTTCATTTCTAAGAAGCAATTAAGGATAGGAAATGGATAGAAGCTATGGATGAGGAGATCAATGTCATAGAAAAAGAGAAGACATGGGATTTAGTTGAACTACCTAAAGGAAAGGAAGTCATTGGATTTAAATAGGTCTACAAGACCAAGAGTAATTCTTAAGGCAAAATAGAAAGACACAAGGCAAGACTTGTTGTCAAAGGATATAAGTAGCAGTATGGGAGAGACTATGAGGAAACTTTTGCACCGGTTGCTAGAATGGAAACTGTGACAGCAGTGCTGTCCATAGCAGCACAAAATAAGTGGAAAGTTTACCAAATGGACATGAAGTCAGCATTCCTAAATGGAGTGTTAATGGAAGAGGTTTCCATTGAACAACCTCTAAGCTATGAAAAGAAAGGCCAAGAGCACAAAATGTGCAGATTGAAGAAAGCTCTTTATGGGCTGAAGCAAGCACCAAGAGCGTGGTACAGTAGGATAGATTCCTATCTACTGGAAAATGATTTCAAAAGTGTGAGGGAGAACCCACCCTCTACATCAAAGAAAAGGATGGTAAAATACTAATTTTTGTGTTATATGTTGATGATATTATTTTCACAGGTAATGATGATCACCTTATTGAAAATTTCAAAATAGTTATGAAAGAAAAATTTGAAATGACTAACCTGGGTTTGCTGAGATACTTCTTAGGAATAGAAGTAGAACAAAATGTAAATGGGATTGTTATCTCACAAGAGAAATATGTTAATGAAGTTTTGGAAAGACTTAATATGCAGGAGAGCCAAGCAGCAATCACTCCAATAGTGATGGGATTAAAACTCAGCAAAGAGGACAGCAACAAGGATTTTGATCCTAGCTTGTACAAGAGCATAGTTGACAGCCTCATGTATTTGATTGCAACTAGGCTAGATATAGTGCATGTTGTTAGTTTAATTTCCAGATTCATGGAGAGGCCAAAAGAAGCACATTGGCAGGTAGCAAAAAGGATTCTGAGGTATATTAAAGGTACTAAAAGGTTTGGCATTTTATATACTGCTTCAGAATGTTCAGATTTAATTGGATACACTGATAGTGATTAGGCCAGAAGTGTAGATGATCGGAAAAGCACATCCAGTTATGTTTTTCACATGGGTTCAGGAGCCATTTCATGGGCTTCTAAAAAACAGCCTTTTGTAGCGTTGTCTATAGCAAAGGCAGAATATGTGGCAGCTACAGCAGTAGCGTGTCAAGCAATTTGGATGAGAAGGATGTTAAGGAGTTTGTGCCAAGAGCAAGCAAAAGGAACTGTGATTTTTTGTGACAATAGCTCAGCTATTGCATTATCCAAGAATTATGTGTTTCATAAGAGAACGAAACACATTGACACAAAGTCTCATTACATTAGGGATTTGGTAAACAATGGAGAAATTGTTTTAGTACACTGCAAAACTCAGGAGCAGGTTGTAGATATTCTAACCAAACCATTGGGGCAGAAAAGTTTTGAATTTTTGAGAAAATGTCTGGGTATGACTGATAACCCGGCAGTTGAAATTAAAGGGGAGTTTTGAAATGATACTTTCAACTACAACGTTATTTGTTTCAGAAAACCGCTAGTTTTTCCCCCACACCGCCTTTCACCGAACGATGGTATTTCTTCGGAGGCAGTGATCACACCCATCGACTGACACGTGGCGTGAGAAGTTTTGTAAAACAACCTTCCCCAACGTGTAAAATTCAGAAAGAAGGCCATGTGATATCATCTGACAGTCGTCCAATTAAATCAATGGTTGATGTACATGCCTGCTATCTATTACATGATGTCAAGTGAATTTTCAGTGACCGCTAGTTTTGTCAGTGAAACAATAAATGAAAAATTTACTACAGTTGGTAAACGTAGGTAAAAGCTTTTAATTTTATTGTTTTTTTATTCACGGGAGTAGCACAAGTAAAAATGTAATATCATTTTGTTTTCTGTAGTTCGTTGAAACCTAAGGGAGCATGCAGCAGCGCGTATGTAACAAAAAATTCTCACACAGCAGTGTGTCAATTTTTAAGCAAAGATAGAGTTCTCTTTGTAATGCACAACAGTGCAGAGATACTGTTGTATCTATTTTGGAAGACAAATATTACGGTCTGGGTGCCATTGTGAAGAGCAGCGACTTCATCCTTGGTGTTGTTTATATTTCTTCTTAATGTTTTTCTAATGCAATGTAATATGTAGCTGTGCCAGAGTAAGGAGTAAAAATATACACACAGCAGTGTAAAATTTGCAAGGAGAGACAGAGTAAATATTTTTTGGAACTGCATTTGAAGCAGTCTTGGTGTAATCCCTTTGTGAGAGGAAGAATTTTGTAATAGTAGTATTGTTAATGAATACAAAGTCCTTTTTTTTATGTGTGTGTGAAACTCTGTTATCCCAAAAAAAAATTTAGTTTTCCTGTGTTAAGAGACAGAGCATTATTCTCTGTTCATTTTTGTTCTAGCATTATCAGAAATTCCCAACATCTCGTAGGTCAATGAGAAATATTATGATATTGTTGAATCAATGTTATTTATTCTTTACATGGTAATTACATAGTACCAAGTTTAGTTGATGTATTAAAGAAGGCGCCATGATGCAGATGGCTGATAAGTGAATGCATCCTTGATGCAGTCTGAAAGATACCTAAACGAATGCTATGATCTAGAATGTCCAGGATTTGTAGCAGCTGATGGCACTGGCATTCGACCTGGTGTTACACAAATGGGGCTGGTATCAGAGATTGTACGGGAACATGATTAGTTTTCTCTAATGCTTGACATCGTAAGCAATGTGTATTTTGATGTGTCAATTTTATGCAAAATAAAAGCCACATAAGTAAAATATTATTGGATGCACAATGAATGACGCAAGACGCAGGTCTAGTATGGGCTTTATTTTTCAACGGTGAAAATACAGGTCATTGGCCTGCCTCATTATTCAATCAGCTTGCCCATGGCGCGACTCACTTCGATGCTGGAAGGGAAGTTTGTCATGACTCTGCTCCCCCGGGGGCTATGACTAAGATGCAGATGGGTAGCAGTCGCTTTGTTGCGGAAGAAGATGTTTTTGCTGTGTATACGAGGGCCATACAATTGTTTGGTCAGACGGGAGCTGAGTTTGATCCTGAATATCACGTTATTGTAGACAAGCCCAGAAAATGGAGGAAGTTCGCCAACTTCCACAAGGCGGCTCAGGTTCTGGCTCCAGCTGGATATTGTCCAGTCCACTCATGGGCCTTCACATTATCCTTCGTCGTTGATCTGCTCCTGCAAATCAAACGCTTTACATTGGTTTTGAGTTGCGAACATGCATGGGGTTTAACCACCTGATAAAGCGGTTTCCCCACTCTTCTCGCTACTACGTGTCAAACACTAAGTGGAATCGGGTGCTCCCCCTCCGATACCACTTACCATTCTTCCTTCGCCTAATAATACACTTACACTGTTTAAAAACCACTCCTACATGTTTTTGGGGTTTTCTTTAGGTTCTACTCCTTTGGTTAATTACTGCGATGGGATTCGATCCCGACTCTTCCACTCCTATCTTTACCTCTGCGGCGCTATTCAAGAAAATGTAACAACTTATATGGTTCTTTTAATGGATATTGTTATTTCCTCTCAAGAAAATGTTCAATGATTCAAGGAGGAGGAGCCGATTATTTCTGGAATGATGGGGTTCGACAGTTTATGGCCAAAGTTTGAAAGATTGTTGAGCTTAAACTCTTTCATGGGACGCCAAAAATCATTTTAGTTTTGTGATTCTCATCTGCAATTTCAAGTGCCCTTGATTCTAAATTTTTATGTGGAAAACGGTTTATGTCCATTTGGTTTTGAAACTGAATCTTGGAAGCATGGGATGATATATGTTCGAAATCTTGGAAATATGGGATGATATTTGCGATGATATATGTTAAGGCACCCATTAACAAATGATAAGTATTTATTTTTGAAAAATAATAAAGATTGAGATATAATTCTAAAATTTATCTTTGTTGAACATTAAATTCTTAAAATGTAAAGTAGATTAAATTTAATTTGAAAAATTATAGACATAAATACTGGTGAACCAGTGAACTTTGAAATATATTTGTTAAACAATAATATTTGAAATGCAATTCTAAAAAAAAATCAAAATATGAAATAGATTAAAAAGATAAATTGAAATAGATGATGAAGTCTTATAGTGATTTGCATTTGATTCCGAATGATTTATTTTCAGGTATAATATAGTAATGAAAAATGATATTAGAGTTACAAAATGCTTATTAATAATTAATATTTTTTCATAATACACACTCATACATAGAAGAAAAAATTTTCTCAGTATATATTTAAATTTAATAGGGGGAAAAAATATTAATATATAAATACAAAATTGTTTATCCCCATGTTTAAGAAATTATAAAGGTTGAAAATGTATCTTTATAACAAAATTATCATATCAAGCCATAGAATATAAAATTAATTAAAGATCTTGTGTATCTATTAAATTATACATGTCGATATTTGTGAAATAGCAATTTTGAAGCTTACATTTAAAAATGTATATTTTCACTAAACATAAATTTTAGAATGTAAAGTGGGAAAGAACAATACAACATTGTAAATATACATGGTTTTGAAAGAGTAGAAAAACATTAAAAAATTTGATGTAAATTGGAAAATAACAACACATCATAAATATATGGATTCTAAGTTGTAATTATAACACAAAAATTTTGAAATGTTATATTAATTTTGTCTTTATTAAAGATAGAAATGTTAAAATATGAAGTATATATTAAAATTAATGAGAAAAAAATGGATATGTAACAAATTATCCATGTTCATTGTGGAACAACAAATTTTGAAATGTAATTGTAAAACCTATTTTTTTTAAACATAGAAATTTTAAAATGTCAAGTGAAAAATAACAACAAAACATCAATTAATAAATGATAAGTATCTATTTTTGAAAAATATTAAATATTGAAATATAATTCTAAAATTTATCTTTGTTGAACATTAAATTCTTAAACTGTAAAGTAGATTAAATTTAATTTGAAAAATTACAGATATCAATACTAATGAATGAGTAAGCTTTGAAATATATTTGTTAAATAATAATTTTTGAAATGCAATTCTAAACAAAAATCAAAATATGAAATAGATTAAAAGAATAAATTGAAATAGATGATGAATATAATTAGAAGAATAAATTATGCATTCAATTATAGATCTCCAATATTAATATTCATAACATTTAATTAACAATATTAAAATTATTAATGACATTAACATTATTATTATAAATAATATCATCAACATTTAATATTAAAAATAATATTAATTTTTTTTAATTTACAATCTTATCTATTATTATTATTTTAATTTATTAATATTATTGATATTATATTAATTAATTATTAATATAATATACCATCAACATTAATAACATTAAATATTAATAAAATTTTAATATTAAGTTTTAATATTATTTATAAATGTTAGATATTAGGCTTTTGTGATCCATATTGTAAATGAGAGTGCATTTCGGATTAATCACATTATTAGGATTTGGTTGACATTTTGAACCAACTAATGTGGATGAACCACATCATCTAATATAGATGAACCACATTAGTTGGTTCGAAATGTCGACCAAATCCTAATAATGTGATTAATCTGAAAGGTACTCTCATTTATTTATAAATATTAATATTAATATTAATATTAATTGATATGAATACAAATATTAATATTACTTTTAATATTATTAATATTTATAAATATTAATTTTAACGTTAATTATTAATATTAATAGCATTAAATAATATTATCATGGTTAACCATGGTCAATAATCATGATGACATTGTCATGAACATTGTCTTTTGCTCCAATGCCACATTATGAAAACCATGGTCAACCATGGTCCAATGTTGCATTGTGACAAAGATTGTCTCTATATGAAAATCAACCATGGTCCTACGTCACATTGTGACAAATATTGTCTCAATATGAAAATAAATCATGTCCAACCATGGTCCAACGTCGCATTGTGACAAAGATTACGGGAATATGAAAATCAACCATGGTCAACGATGGATAACCATGTTTATTTTAGGGTTTATAATATTTATTCAAATGTCACATTGTCACATAGATTGTATATAAAAATCAATCATGGTCAATTACGCTCAACCATGGTCAATATGAAAATCAACCATCGTCAATCATGGTCAGCCATGGTCCAGCATCACATTGTGAAAGAACTGTCTCAACATGAAAATCAGCTATGGTCAACCATTGTTGACCATGGTCAACCATGTTTCAATGTAACATTTTGACAAAGATTGTCTCAATGTGAAAATAAACCATGGTCAATCATTGTCAACTATGGTCAACCATGGTAAATAATCCTGTTCACATTGTGGCGAAGACTGTCTCTTTGTCCAATGTCACATTGTGATAAAGATTGTCTCAATATTATAATCAACCATGGTCAATCATCATCAAGCATGGGCATTCATGGTCAAACATGGTCCAACTTCACATTATAGGAATTATTGTCTCAATATGAAAATCAACCATGTCAACCATCTTCAATCATGGTCTACCATGGTCAAATGATGCATTGTGACAAATATTATCTCAAATGAAAATCAATCGTGGTTAACCATGGTCAATATGAAAATCAACCATGGTCCAACGTCCCATTGTCACAAAGATGTCTCAATGTGAAAATCAACCATTCTTAATCATGGTCAACCATGTTCAATAATCATGGTCACATTGTGGCGAAGATGGTCTCTTGGTCCAATGTCACATTATGAAAACCATGGTCGTCCATGGTCAAACATGGTACAACGTCACATTGGGACAAAGATTGTCTCAATATGAAAATCAACCATGGTCATCCATGGTCCAACATCACATTGCGACAAATATTTTCTCAATATGAAAATCAATCATGTTTAATCATGGTCCAACATCGCATTGACAAAGATTGTCTCAATATGTAAATCAATGATGGTCGATCATGTTTATTTTAATGTTTATAATATTTTTCCTAGGGTTTATATATGTTGGGTTTATAATATGAGTCTCTTGGATTTAATATTGTTCCCAAGGGTTCATAATCCCTTGGGGTCTTAGTATTAATCCCTTTGTTTTATTATTCCTTTGGGTTTCTCATATTAATCCCTTGGGTTTATTATTCCCTTAAGTTTATAATATCGATCATGGTAGACCATTGTCGATCATAGCCAACCATGCTTGAATGTCACATTGTGACAAGGATTGTCTCACCATGAAAATAAATAATAATTCCTTGGGTTTATTATTCCTTTGGGTTTATTATATCAATCCCTTGGGTTTATATTATTAGTCCCTTTTGTTTAATAGTATTCCCTTTGGTTCATAATCCCTTGGGGTTTTAGTATTAATCCCTTGGGTTTATAATATCAATCACTTGGGTTTATTATTCCTGAGTCAAACATGATTTATTATGATGTCGACCATGGTCCAACATGCAATTGTGATAAGGATTGTCTCAATATGAACATCAATGATGGCCAATCATGTTTATTTCAATGTTTATAATATTTGTCTTAGGGTTTATATACGTTGGGTTTATAATATTAGTCCCTTGGGTTTAATATTATTCCCTTGGGTTCATAATCCCTTGGGGTTTTAGTATTAATCGCTTGGGTTTACTATTCCATTAGGCTTATAATATCAATCATGGTCAACCAATGTCAATCATAGCCAACCATGGTCAACCATGTTTGAATGTTGCATTATGACAAGGATTGTCTCACGATCAAAATAAACCATGTTTATTTTTGTGTTTGTAGTATTTATATTTGGGTTTATCAATATTTCGTTTATAATATTAGTCCCTTGGGCTTAATATTATTCCCTTGGGTTCATAATCCCTTGTGGTTTTAGTATTAATCCCTTGGGCTTAATATTATTCCCTTGGGTTCATAGTCCCTAGGGGTTTTAATATTAATCCCTTGAGATTTTAGTATTAATGTAAATAAGTTGGGTTTACTATTCCTTTGGGTTTATAATATGAAAATCGATGATGGTCGATCATGTTTAATTTAATGTTTATAATATTTGTCTTGGGGTTTATATACATTGGGTTTATAATATTAGTCCCTTAGATTTAATATTATTCCCTTGGGTTCATAATCCCTTAGGGTCTTAGTATTAAACCCTTTGTTTTATTATTCCTTTGGGTTTCTCATATTAATCCCTTGGGTTTATTATTCCCTTAAGTTTATAATATCCATCATGGTAAACCATTGTCAATCATAGCCAACCATGGTCAACCATGCTTGAATGTCAGATTGTGACAAGGATTGTCTCACCATGAAAATAAACAATATTCCCTTGGGTTTATTATATCAATCCCTTGGGTTTTTTATTCCCTTGGTTTTATATTATGAGTCCCTTTTGTTTAATAGTATTCCCTTCGGTTCATAATCCCTTGGGGTTTAGTATTAATTCCTTGGGTTTATAATATCAATCGCTTGGGTTTTATTATTCCTAAGTCAAACACGGTTTATTATGATGTCGACCATGGTCCGACATGGAATTGTGATAAGGATTGTCTCAATATGAAAATCAATGATGGTACATCATGTTTCTTTCAATGTTTATAATATTTGTCTTAGGGTTTGTAGTATTTATATTTGGGTTTACCAATGTTGGGTTTATAATATTAGTCCCATGCTTGAATGTCATATTTTGAAAAAGGTTGTCTCACCATGAAAATAAAACATGTTTATTTTAGTGTTTGTAATATTTATATTTGGGTTTACGAATATTAAATTTATAATATTAGTCCCTTGGCCTTAATATTGTTCCCTTGGGTTCATATTCCTTTGGGGTTTTAGTATTTCTCCATTCGGTTTATTATTCATTTGGGTTTATAATATCAAAATTTGGGTTTTTTTATTCCCTTAGGTTTATAATATAAATTGTAGCCAAACATGGTGAACCATGTTTGAATGTCACATTGTGACAAGGATTGTCTCACCATTTAGTGTTTGTACCATTGATATTTTCCTTTACTCGATGTGAAGTTTATAATATTAGTCCCAATGGTTTAAGATTATTCCCTTCGCTGCATAATCCCTTGGGTTTTAGTATTTATCCCTTGGGTTTATTATTCATTTGGGCTTATAATATCAATCCCTTGGGTTATTATTATATCCTTTGGTTGATAATATAAATCAGGGTAAAATTGTCAGTCATAGCCAAACATCATCAACCATGGTTGAATGTCACATTGTGACAAGAATTGTCTCAACGTCAAAATAAACCATGTTTATTTTAGTATTTGTAGTATTTATATTTGGGTTTACCAATGTTGGTTTTATTATATTAGTCCCTTGGTTGAATGTCGCATTTTGACAAAGATTGACTAACCATGAAAATAAACCATGTTTATTTTAATGTTTGTAGTGTTTATATTTGGGTTTAACAATGTTGAGTTTATAATATTAGTCCCATGGGTTTAATATTATTCCCTTGGGTTCATAATCCTTTTTGGTTTTCATATTAATACCTTAGTTTTATTTTTCCTTGGGGTTTATAATATCAATGCCTTGGGTTTATTATTCCCTTAGGTTTATAATATCGAACATGGTCAACCATTGTTAATCATAGGCAACCATGGCCAACCATGGTTGAATGTCACATTGTGACAAGGATTCTCTCATCATGAAAATAAACCATGATTATTTTTGTCTTTCTAATATTTATATTAGGGTTTACCAATGTTGGGTTTATAATATTAATCCCTTGGGTTTAACATTATTTTCTTCGGTTCATAATCCCTTGGGGTTTTAGTATTAATCATTTAGGTTTATTATTAACTTGGGTTTATAATATCAATCATGGTCATCTTTATGTTTCTCTTGTGTTTGTAATATTAATTGCTTATGCTTCTTCATCCCTTAGGTTTTTAATATTTATCCATTGGGTTCACTAATTCCTTAGGTTTATAATATTAAAAAATTGGGTTTATTAGTTCCTTGGGTTTATAATATTGGTCTTTTTTGTTTAATATTATTCCCTTCGGTTCATAATCCCTTGGGTTTTAGTATTAATCCCT
>APFE031311005.1:0-12084 GCA_000404065.3 Pinus taeda | reverse complement strand
ATGGTGAGATTGTTTTGCAGCACTGCAGAACAGAGGATCAGCTAGCTGACATGTTGACAAAACCATTGCCAAAGAAAGGTTTTGATCATTTCAGAAAATGCCTGAGTATGCAGCAGTTGAAATTAAGGGGGAGTGTTGGAATTTAATTCCAACTGCACCTGATTAATACTGAACTGAAATCTGATCTTCAGCAATTAATTTCAGATTGTTCGGTGCCGCAAAAGTCCACTGATATTTTGAACTTTAAATTCAGAATTAAATCCCCTGCAGACAACCGACTTGTTTTTGCCGTAAAAGTCATCACCGCCTCTTTTGCAATAAATACAGCGATAAAGATCAGCATATATTTTGTTTTTAGTTTATTGTTTAATCGGATATTTATTTTCCTATAAATGTAATGCACAGCAGTTCTGTTAATACCTTAGGCAGTGTAAGAAATTTTAGAACAGCAGTTCTGTTTCTGAGAGAAGGTTAGAAGAACAGAGTGTGTCTCTTCTGTAAATGCACAACAGTGCTGAACCTGTGATTTTCTGAGATAGGAAATCGATTTCTGGAACTGAAGCGTTCCTCTTGTAACAGTTAGTTTTCTGTATCAGTTTTGTTTATAGTTTATAAATACAAGTTTACTGTTTTGCTGATTTTCAGTTGCTGTTACACCAAGTGTCAAAAACACTTTGATTTCACTCTCTAAGTTTATTAGTGATTTGACGCCCCTTGTTCTAGTTGCTGTTACACAAAGCGTCACTTTTCTTAAAGTGCCTTAGCATCAAAAACAATTTTCTGTTTTTTCTGTGTTATTAAAAAACAGAGTATTTTTCCCGTTGCTGCAACACCACGATCAACGTTGCTGCAACACCGATTCCTGTTGCTGCAACACCAAGTCCAGAAAACGAAATTTCAGTTTCCTGTGTAAAAACAGAGCAGTTTTGTGTTGTCTGTTTGTTAAGAAATTTAGCAGAAAATTCCATCATATCAGAGAGTTGTTCTATGATGTTTTGTGTTATGGAATTCACCATAAAAATTCCAACACATATCGGGATCAACCCAACGGAAAGGTATAGTTTTTGTTGGTATGAAATGGCTAGCTCTAACTGCAGAGCATAATTAATTGCCCGTTGGGGTTACTACAGTGTGCCCTTTGGTTTGCTATCGACATGATTCTTGTTGTGCATTGACCATCATCCATTGGATCCAGAGTGTCAATGATCTTGCGGTGCCCTTTTTGATTCACTCGTTGGAGAGCACTCGATCATTTCTCACTTTTGATGCCATTTCCTTCCAACATGCTTAGAGAGCAAAATCAGATTGCAGATGCTCTGTCCCAGCGTGGATTCTCTATCTTATCTGGCTTATTTTTTATTTTTTATGAGCATCTGATTCACAACACTGTTATTGTTGAAGATTTGTTTGGAATATAAGCATGTTGTCCCGCATCTGACTTTTAGCTGCTTTCTGTCCTCGTTGATCATTTGGTATTCTCATTTCGACTGTCTATGACCCTGTCTTTGACTGTTGCATCTTGTGTTTCTGTTTCAGAGCTTATTTAATCTTTTGGTATGCCGATTTCGCTGAGTGCTCATTAAGAATTGATATATGCAAATATAAACGCCTTTATTTTTAATAAAAACGCTGTGTTTAACTTCTCTGAAAAAGAGATCATCTGCACAAAGAAAAAGACACACGGACTCTTCCTCTGAAAAAGAGATCATGTACACCAGAAGAAAGACACATGGACTCTATAGACAGAGAAAGAACCTTTGTATCTGTTATTTCACAAAAAAATTATCACTGTTGAACCATAAAAAATAACCTTTGTATATGTTTATTTCACAAAAAATATCACTGTTGAATCATATAAATTTTGTGGACTTGTGTGACATTACCATTGGCCTTTTGAGTTGATCTTTTGGCATTGGTGAGAAGAAAGCAGGAAAATGAGGCGGCAACAGCTATCCGTGGAATATATTTTATGAAGCATCCTCATTATCTAGTGATGGACATAATGGAGATGGTATTAGGTTATACAACAGTTTGCACGGGCGAGGAGAGAACACACAGGACGAAGAAACGGCTAGACGCATAAGAAGATTCAAATAATAGCACCCTTATTTTGCAATATATGTCTACATTTTGAAAAGGAAAAGGTTTGCTAGAATGACATTCAAATTTACAATTTTAATGTATTAATTTTTGTGCTTTGTTATTCATTAAATTTGTAATTTAGTGCCCGATTATGTAAGGTAGATTAATCAACAGCGTGGTCAAAGAGAGAAAAATAAAGTCTAGGCTATCCCTATCGCGCGTTAGACAAAGATTGCGATCAGCGCTTTTGGATGTTGGATTTTACCTTCAGGTATAACCGAGTAAACGTGATTTCAAAGCTATAGGGGTTCCAAGTTAGAGATTGCTTGCGATTAGCGCTTTTGAATGTTGGATTTTACCTTCAGATATAACCGAGTATGCGTGATTTCAAGATATAGGTGTTCCGAGTATGCGTGATTTCAAGATATAGGGGTTCCGAGTTAGAGATTGCTTGCGATTAGTGCTTTTGAATGTTGGATTTTACCTTCACGTATAACCCAGTATGTGTGATTTCAAGCTTTAGGGGTTCTTTTAAGAGATAGCTGAAAATAATTTTATACTATAAAATTTGGGCCAAATCAACAATCAAAGAAAGAGGAATTAGATTTGATATGGCAATGGGTTGGAGGGTTTAGAAGGGAGATAATCATTTTAGTTCTACTAACAATTATTACAATTATAGTTGATATTCTATTTTCAATACCCTCCATAAATATCATATATATTTTTTTTGATCCTACATCACTTAAGAAAATGAAGCTTCAATCTATTTATCAAACAAAGAATTGAGGAAACTAGGGAGTTTAAACCTTAAATCCAAGAGGTAAAAGCCCCAAATTAGTAACTTCTGGACTTCAACTTCATTTATCAATCAAAGAATTGAGCAAGCTATGGAGCTTAAGCCTTAAACCTTAAATCAAAGAATAGGATAACATATCTCAAAAACTATGGTTTTTGAGATATGAAGGTCATAAAAATGTAGATTCACCATCACGTCTAACTATTCCAACATAAGGGTGCAAATGTGGTTGTGTTGTTAGGTCTCCTTCCACCTAGACCCTATTTTATACTCTTGTGAATTGGTTGAGGTAGTTGGTAATGGGTTTTAGGTTTGTAACGATACATGGTATTGTGAGGTTTGAAGGACATTCAAAATTAGGTTAAAAATAAGGGTTATTTGTTTTTCTGAAACTAATTTAGTTTCTAGGTACCTTTTATGGATGAGGCCATGTTCGTTAGTTTTGGTGAGGATATGAGAGGATATAAAATTTTGAAGTTAGGGTTTATATTTTTGGAATATGTTATAGACTTATAACATTGGGCCATGGTTCATGAGAAGAAAACCTTACATTTTAAGTGATTTTAAGAAGGTTTTAAATTAGGTTAGGATATAGGGTAACAATAAGTATCTTGAGGTTAGTTTTTAAGCAACAAAAATGGTGTTCAATTTTAAAGGATTTGATGCATTTTTCATTTTTGGATATTGCTGCAAATAAACCATCCTAATATATAATGTTAAACTATGAGAAAGTATTGCGAAGAGTAATAGACTTCTTTTCCCAAAGATGGACTTTAATTATGGGGAATAACAAATAGTTGGTTGAAAGGATAAAATACCTTCTTCTAGTGGTTTCCTCGATATGTACCTTGTGTGTTGATCCTACTGTGTTTGTTACTAATCCAATCCAAACTTTGAGATCTTAAAAAAAATATGCAACAACCTTCCTCAATGCAAATGATTATAAAGAAAGTAAGTACAAAAAATAAGTAACTTTAATTAATTGATCAAGAAAGCAGATGCATGCATCCAAATTCAAATTGAAATCAACAATCAAAGAAGACCAATTGGATTTTGGCATGGAAATGGTGTTGGGAGCCTAGAAGAGATTTAATCATTTTACTATTAATAACAATTTATTACAATTATACTTGATATTATATTGCGAGCACCTTTCATAACTATCATATATAATCCTTTGATCTTAAGTCACTTTAGACAACTAGGCTTTAATGTCTTTAGCAATCAAAAGATTGAGGAAACTAGGGAGTTTAAACCTTAAATCCAAGAGGTCGAAGCTATAGCTCATTAACTTTTGGACTCCAACTCCATTTATCAATCAAAGAATTGAGAAAACTATCGAGACATGAAGGTGATGAAAATGTATATTCACCATCACCTCTAACTACTCCAACATAAGGGGTGCAAATGTGGTTGTGTATTTAGGTCTCCTTCCTCTAACCTTAGACCTTGTTTTATAGTCCTGTGAATTGGTTGAGGTAGTTGGTAATAGTTTTCAGGGTACATGCACATTTTGTGAAGGAGGAGACTGTGTACACACATATTTCCATATGGCATATGGCCATTGAAGACATCATAGTGTCAAACAATACCGTAGCAAATGCAAGACTATTTTTTGTGATAAAAAAGCACTATAATCCACCTTTGTGTGATAATTTTAGAAACGTTTTATTTTGATGTTGTTGAAATCATATCTATTATGCTATTTCTAAATATTTTCTTTGCTATTATGAGAGTACATTAGGGGAATTTTCAAGTCTAAAATGAGCCTCCTAAAGAAAATAATAAAATGACAGTTATGTATTTTTAAAGGAAAAGAAAGAATACTACTTTTTTGGATTGTATTTTTTTCTTATGCACTCATACGTTTACTGAAATGTCATATTAACGCACACATTGGATGCGTAGTTATATTTTGCATCCAATGAGTACCCACTCTGCATATTTCTGAGTAGACCTGCATTGAGAAAAATGACAATACAATTAAAAATACTTTCCCTCCTTTCCCTACAAAGATATTGACCCTATAGATGACATCCTTTTCTTGAATCTTATTAGTTCTTTTAAAGTTGATTTTTTTGGTACATTTTTTGTTTTGATGCCTATTTTTACCTCAGAAATCCTTGAATGAGAGATAGAGTGCTCGATACTATATTCAACTTTATCTTTTCTAGGGTCTTGCACTCTGAGAAAGCCTTGTCCAAGTTAACTTATACCCCAAGAAAACTCTTATCATCTTAGCTATAAGAAGAGTGAGTCAGACAATTTGATCATGTGTGTCTTTATTCTTACATTTTGTTTCATCCATTCACTCTCATCCAGACTCAAAGATTTTGAGTAGCGCCTGATGTTGTTGTACTCATTAAATTTTAGTTCCTTGTTGGGAAGACATAGTTACGAGCCATTAAAAATTATAATTCCATCAAACATGGTGGTCATGAATAATTTAGTGAAGAAGAATGGTAAAGAGAGTTGTAAATTTAAGAAAAATGAGCAAAACATACTCCAAGATGTAGCTCATGTACCATCCTTTACTTATCATGTGTGGGTTTGAAATGAATGGGTTAGATCAAGGGGATCATGTTGTATGTCATTGAAGTAAATTCATGAGACATGATGGAGTCTCTGTAGGTCGGGGAGAAAAACCTAATCCCATCCCATCAAACATGTTTCTGATACATAAGGTAGAAAATAAAAATAATACTTGGAAAGTTGCAAAGTTAAAGTATTCAAGTGAAAATTGATTGAAACTAATTGTAGAATTGACCCATTTTTCCAAAATTGACCCACCTAATTTTAGATTGAAATTAGTGGTGGAGATAAGGAGGATTATGTTCTATGATTTTTGTTGTAAATGCCTAAGAAACGATGGAGTCGCGTCAAATTCATATAACTACTCAATGATAATGAAAAATCATGCATGATGGACACTAGCTTTAGTGCAAATAGTTTTCATACAAAGCATGAATTTTGGTGTTAGATGTATAACTCAAGGGGCCAATTGAGAATCATAAGTAAGAGGGTGGAGTGAAATTGCAAGTCGCTAATCTAGGTAATCCTATTTTTGTCCAAAGCTTTCATGGAATAAAATAATTAGGGTAGGGAAAAATTTCAACGAATAGGATAAATTATTCCAACATATTAATACTACATAATTGAACAATTATGATTTATTTTTGTCTATCCCAAGGGTGAGCACTAAGATGACATGTAATGCATATTCAACCATAACATTGTAATCTCTTTGATTTTCAAATGCCTAATATATGTTTATTCAAGTTGCTTAATCTTAAACATGAAGAGTTGAAGTTTAATTATAGACCTATACATGTAGAACAATTATAAGTTGTCTTTTAAATGCAAAGAAATAATCAAAGCAAATTATTGAAGAACTAATGTTTTAGAATATTAAAACATTCAAGAAACATTATTGTAGAAGATATATCATTAAATGCCTACTATAAAATTGAATTTTCCTGCACAATTATAATAATAAAAGAATTCAGAGAAAGCCCACAACAACATCTATTTAGCGAGGGAACTCAACCAACAATCACATATTTTGAGTTGAACCTTACCTTAAAGTAAAGATGTTAAATTCCTCATTTAAACTTAATTCTCACAATTGAAATGGAATAAATTCTTTTTGGAATTTATTGTGAATGTTGCAAAGTACAATCTACTCTATGTCCTTATCTTTAAATTGCAACTTTCTCAAACTTTTCATTTAGCTTTAAATGTGTTCAAGAGTATACCATCTGTAATATAGGGTCCTTGAATGTCCCAAATGAATGATAAAATACCCTAATAACATCCTAAAACATAATTTACCAATAATCTCACATGTCTTAAAAATTAGTAGATTTTAGAAGAGGTAATGACCAACTTCCTTGACCATTAACTAACTTTTAATAGAAATATCAATTTTTTGCTTAAATTGATGCACATCATCAACAAATGAGTCTCGACTCTCTATGCTCTCTTTGCCCATGGTAAACTTTATCTTGTTGATCTACCTGTTTACATGTGATTGGTTCAAATCATTTTTTGATCTAGATTGTAGCTTCCTCATGAGAATCTATTAACTTCCTCCCATCTAGTAATTTCAATCCCATGTTCAAACAATATGAAACTTTTGCCTTCATCCAATTGGGGAATAAGGCTAGATTACTTGGTGGGAGGATACATTGCGTCATACTGGTAAGCACATTAAAGGTTGGGTCTACATGTTATGTTCAAAGTAGAAAAACGATTTGCAATTAGCTCATTAGCATCTAGAGAAGGTTAGCACCTTTATACGATAGGTTCACTACAATGTGACTGTTTAAGATGATCTTACAAAATTGGGGATGGTAGTTTGATGAACTAAGGATTATTTAACGAATGGTTTTGAGCTTTTCTATCCTCTTTAGTGGATTCAAGAAGGGGATGAGGGTGTGCAAATGTATTTTCACTTTGTTGATAAAACATTTGTAGCAGAAATGGTGATTGGGTTTTGTTGTATTGATGGTTCTATTGCTAAGGAACTTGCTTAGGTTAGAGGTATGTTTAGCTCCCATTTGTAGTATTTTTTGGCTCATTGTCCTTTTACAGATGGGGTGATAGCTTATAGAGATCCTCATTGTTTTGTCCCCCCTATATGTATTATTCTGGTGACAAGGATATGCTAGATTAATGTTTTACAAAGGAAGAGTGGTTTTCTCATAGTGAGTTCTCATATAACTAACGTTTGGTTAGTAGGTTTGTCTAACCTCAATTATTGGACTGCTACTATTCAGTTGTATCTTCACTATAAGGTTATTGCATGATATTTGGGGAATCCATTTAGATTTTGGTTTTTACCCATTTACATGTTGGATTGGCATTTGTAAAAGTTGCACAACAAGCTTGATATTTGGCATCATATGGACCTTCCATTTCCAGGAACATAGGCTATTGTTATTTTTATTCTTCACATGTCTCATGTTTGTTATTTTCCTTATTTGTTTTCTATTTGGACTCCATTTTTATGACTCGAGAAAATTTTGAGAGATTTTTTGTGGTCTAATTATGTTGGGGATCAATGGTTTCCCTTGGTTACATGGGATGTTCACACCATGCCCAAGTAAATGTGTGTTCTTTGATTGATTGATGTTGCCACTCAAGGGAGTATTCTTGTATCCAAGTGGGTGGTGTGGTGATTTGAAGGTTTATCTCCTTGATTAATTTTACTTTAGCATCAAGTTCTTTTAGTGCAGTATCCTATTAAAGTTTAAGGGACCTTTGTAGTGTGGAATGCATTATCTAGTCTCCTCATCTATTTCAAGTGTTTGAATCTATCATATTTTGAAGAATTTGGGCTACCTAGAAGGTAGTTTTTAGTTTGGTTCATTGTGAGTGGGAGGGAAGTATGAATGGTTGGGATTTAGCTTCCCATATCATTTGGAGTTGGAGACTTTAGGATGCCTTTGTGGTAGAATTGTCTCAGTTTTGTCCTCTAAACTTAGTAAGAAGGGAATCCTTTTTTGGGGGTGATTTTTGGGATTTTATGTCGTTCTTAGATGGAGTGGCCTATATCCAATCCTAATATCTCGTTGGATATCTAGGGATTCATATGATAGCTGGACTCATTAGTTGCAAAGTGTTTGGTCATTCATACTTTCTTATAAGTTGGCAACTTTTACATCATTGGTGGTATATGAAAGTGTTCTATCCAATGACAATTGATGAAGGATTTACAATTAGCTCATTAGCATCTAGAGAAGGTTTGCACCTTTCTAAAATAGGTTCACTACAATGTGACTCTTTAAGATGATATTAAAAAACTGGGGATGGCATTCTGATGAACTAAGGATTATTTAACCAATCGTATTGAGATTTTTATCCTCTTTAGTGGATTCAGGAAGGGGATGAGGGTTTGCAAATTTATTTGCACTTTGTTGATAAAACATTTGTAGCAGAAATGGTGATTGGGTTTTGTTTTATTGATGGTTCTCTTGCTAAGGAACTTGGACACTTTAGAATGCATTTGTGGTAGAATTGTGTCAGTTTTGTCCTCTAAACTTAATAAGAAGGGAATCCTTTTTTGGGGTGATTTTTGGGATTTTATGTCATTCTTAGTTGGAGTGGCCTATCCCCAATCCTAATATCTCGTTGGATATTGATGGGTCCAACCCACCCTTGTCACACTTACCAACGTTAATAATATGACTGTGAATGAATTTAATGATGAGTGGTTGGATTACATATGATATGTTTTATTTGGCGGTTGATTGAAATGATTTGGTAATTGGTTTGGGGTCCGCACTTATGATTTGTACCCACGCTAATTGATATTAGAGAAGTGTCCACTCCTCGGAATAGTCACTCCCGCTTTGGTATGAGGGTCTCAAACCCTATCTCCGGTCATTTTGCATGCGAACTGTTGAGGTTTGAGAGCTCTGCAATGTGGTTATGCTGCGCAGTTTTCTCTGTGTAATATTATGCTGCCTTTGGTACTCTGGCTCGGGTCTTGACGTGGAAACTTGTCGGCTTCTCCATCTGGTAATGAGCTCTTGTTTGAACATGGTTATTCCGTTATTTGTTTCTCTGTCTGCACTTAATATTTCTGTCGAATTATGGATTATGGTCTGCTTGTTGGAAATTGAGATTTCTCTGGGTACAAGTCAATGTTGGTTATTTCACTGGATTGTGCGACTCCTTTTGGTCTTGAATCCTTCTATGCGACTGTTGTTGAGTGCTCTGGTTGTATTCATCTGTTTCATGGATAAGTCATGGTCACAGGGTCTTGGCTTCGGTTCCCTTCGCAATGTCAAGGTAAGATTTTTGTCCTCTGCTATTAATCTTTTCTTCTTTCCAAACTGTTAAATTGACGCACTTGCTCCTTCGTGAGCAGAGTGGCCCTAGGTGACTACAATGTCAGCCTCCTTCCTCTGCAAGCTAAATTCAAACCTTGGTTTCGTTGTTTTCTCCGGTCTTTACTTCCTCTACCACATATTACTCACAAACTTCGGTTAATGTATGTCGTTGCAGGTGTATTCGTCCTGGAGGGTTTTGGACTTCGGCTCCTCGATGCTCTGGCTAGACCCGGGTAGGGTCATTCCCTGTCATCTTGTGACTTGTTTCTTTCTCATCGTAGGGTAGGGTTACAACAATTTATTGTAATGATTTGAGGTCGTTGTCAATATGTATCTGTAGGCTGTTAGTCTTGCTCTGTTCCTCTTGTGGGTAGTTGTTGTAGGGTTTGTTTTACAGTTAGGGTTTCTAAAGCCGTATGCTATGATACCCTTCGAACCTTGTACAGTGTTAATATATGGACTGTATGTATATTTAAATGAGGGTTTTTAACTATATATATTCGAATGGAGATTCTTGTGCTTATTTTATAAATGAAACAAGAGGGTTTGTTCTTCAAAAGTACCTATATGATTTATTTGAATATGTTGTCCAGAAATGCTTGCGTCTTGTCTCTACCTTTGATGCTCGAATTAAGTATAAATGTCTAGGATTCCTCTGCGCTTTCTTGATTGATAAATTCATGGACTTTATGACCTCGTTTCTGCAACGTATTCTTTAATTATGTCTGCAACTTGTTTTGATTTGTAGGCCTACTTGAATCAATGCAAATAGAAACACATGTGTGTACATGCTTGTGGAACAAAACAGAGAATGTGCTTTCACTGGTTCTGGCAATTTAGCAGAATAAGAGATAGAAAGACAGTTACAGGATATTGGAAAATAGTCCGTGTGCTCAAAGATATTTTTATTAGATTTCACTCTCTCTCTCCAAAAAGTCGAACCTCTTACAATTGTATTCTATTCCCTTTCAAATAATTGTCTGGAACAATTTTCTCCTAATTGCTGTTGGTTACATTTTGTTGGTTATACATTTTTTAGTTCCAAAAACTGTTTATTGTCCTATGTTACAATCTTGTAAAAATTGACATGAAAATAAAGTTAATTACTTGCAACAATTTGCCTAATTAATCCTCTACCTTCCTACATATTGTTCTTTATGAAATTAAAACAACATAAACACAAACAACTACAGTGTTCACTTAGCAATTTCCTTTTCAGTCGTCTTAGAGACCAAACAGCCTTTCGTCATGATGACCCGTCAGCTAGATGCTCTTGCATCAGGCTTCCGGGGTAAGAAAAATTCATGGCTCTGTTCCATGAGCTCCTCCAGAGAATAACCCACCTTCTGTATCTACGCCACGTCGAGCCATGAAATATCCTCGATTGGATGGTTCTTCCACTTGACAAGGTATCATAAATACTCCTTCCTGCGAGTCCTCTTGGCCACTTGTGTGTCGAGAATCTTCTCAATCTCATGGGGTTGAGTCGAAGGCATGTGCCTCATCCAAGAACTGTCTCCAACTTGGGTGTCTCGTTCTGGCCGTACCACACTGTCTTCCTCCAGGTTGGCAGTTTATGGGAACAGGTCTGCCACGTTGAAAATAGGTGATATGCCTATATCTGGTGGCAGTTGTATCTCATAAGCGTTCGCTGAGAATTTACGCAAAAACGTGCAGGGACCAATCTTCTTAAATTTCAGCTTGTCATATGCGCCCTTAGGAAACCATTCTTTGCGCAAGTGTGCAAGGACTTCATCACCTACATTGAATTGTACTTCCCATCGCTTTAGGTTTTCCTGTTGTTTGTATTTCTGAATGTTGTCGTACAACTTTGATTTAACCTATTCGTGTAGTTCATTCATTGCTTTAGCAAAATCTTCTCCATCAACACTTCTCTGCTCCAACTTTCCCATATGCCACAACTCATGTATTCCGCGAGGATGCATGCCGTACAGGATCTGAAATGGACTATGTCTGGTGCTACGATTCGGTGAATTGTTATAAGCGAATTTTGCCTGAGCGAGCGCACGATCCCAAAACCATGAATTTCCCCAGTCAAATTCTGTAACAAGTTCCGTAAACTCCTGTTCACCATTTCCGTTTGCCCGTTAGTCTGCGGATGATATGCAGAGCTGAAGTTCAACTGTGTCCAACTTCTTCCACAGGGTGTGCCAAAAGTGTCCCGTGAATTTTACGTCCTTGTCAGAAACAATAGATTTGGGTAGGTTGTGTAATCTAACAATCTCCATGAAAAACAGGTGAGCTACATGAGTGGCATCATTAGTTTTTCAACAAGGGATGAAATGCGCCATTTTCGAAAACCTGTCTACCACCACCATCACCGAGTCATAACCTCGCTGTGTTCTA
>APFE031310993.1:7757-19077 GCA_000404065.3 Pinus taeda | reverse complement strand
CCATGAGAAGAGGATCCATCTCCCATCCATATTCCCTATATAAACCTCCCTTCTTCCCAAGCACAAGCTAGTTAGAGTGTTGGCTGAGTGTGAGTATACTATTTTGATTAGACAAGTAAGCTATTAATAGTTGTAGCCATTTAGTTGTGTGAGGAAGAAATGTGTTTGGTTTGGAGTGAATTCTAAAAGGACGAGCCTTTAAACTATTGTTGTTTGAAGCCATCATGGAATGCTAGAAGAAGTGTGTGGGAACCTGGTCTTATCAGAGGAAGACTGCGACGTCAAGATGAATGGTTGTAATCTCTCTTTGATATTAATATATGCAACTATCGATTGATTTCCTACATGTTTGTAATATTACATATTTATGTCTTGATTATTATTGACTCATTAAGTAGGTTGGATTGCAATTTGTCTATTATTATGTTTGTGTCCTGTTGTTGTTTACTTGTTTCAAGAGCTTGAAGAAGGAAGTGAGAGATTGTTGGAGCGAACAAGTGAGGACATCATCGAGCAAGATAAGCGACCAAGAGGTAGGCCCTCTTGATTGATCCTAACCTAAGGAAATCTTTTATAGAATGTAACTATTGTCACTAGACCCATTATCGGGCTATAGGAATTCGTTCGTGTCCGCACTTATAATTTTACTTCACCACAATTTGGCGACTCCGCTAGGGAGATCCCATATTTTTGTTTGTTTTGGATTTCATGATTTCATGAGAACTTTGCTATTTTCACGTTTTCCCTTTTGTTCCGACGCTTTTTCTTGCTTATTCGCTTAAGTCTAAAAATCATAGTAGCAAATCTGGTCCCTGTTTTAATTTTTTCTTTTTTCTTAGTTTCCTTGGACAACGCATTTAATCGGCTGACAGTCACATCAATCAGCGCGAATTGCAGAGGAACAGTCACGCCGACCCGCCTCTGGTGCTTGTTGTCAGGTAAGCAGTCGCACCGATTCCTGTAAGTGCAGATTGGGGCTAGACCCCAATCTTGGCCAGTGTGTTATGCTCTTGTGCTTTTTACTCTGTGAGCCTTTTGACTGTTTTTATCCTTGATTAGAAAGCTACTTTTCGTTTGGTTTTGCTTGCTTGTAGGCTTGTCATCTTGCTATTTGATTGATCGAGTCATTGGCTAGTCAACGACACTAGGACATCTAACTAGTCGTCCATTCAACAGCTTGTGGACTCATCGAGTCTGGTTGTGGGTGTGTTTTCTCTTTGCATTTGTTTTTTGGTCCCTTGTACGACTTTAACCTCTTTATGTACAAGTTTGAAAAAATTTTGTTTACTAGTTTAAACGTCTTTTTCCGGCATAGATTACATTGTCGGTCTTGTGTTTGGAAAAGTCGGTGCTTAATCCATCTGATTGAACTTCTCTTTTCATGTTTTCATCTGCTTGAAGAGCTCATAGTCTCAAAAATTTTCTCATTGAAAGATTGTATAAGAAAGTTTGTTTCGTTGTTTTATGAGAAAATATGAAATTATAGCCTGTTGCTTCATTATGATTCACATCTCTTTGAAACTAGAATTGCATCAACATTTGAAAAAGAAGATAAAAATTTTCATTTCGAAAGGACTAATAGATAAATGCTTGTCAGGAAATTAGGAATTGGAATGCATTTTTCATTAGATTATTTTTTCAAAAAGTGAAGTAGTGGAAAATCATTTCGTATTCAATTGCTTGATTGTTTACATTTGATTGAGTAGTTTCTACCCTCTCTAGTATAGGCATTTCATCGAATTGAAAGGGTCTTGTCCCATTTAGTTGCATTTTAAGTTTTTCGAGTAGCATTGCTAAGACCTGAAAACTAAAACTTAACTCAAGATCAACTCTAAAATGAATTCAATTTACCTAAGGCACATTTGACATTAACGATCACATATAGAAGGTCTAGGCGAGATACATGTTCCAACATCTATAAACCTAACAACTATCATTAGCTTCGGCATTAGACATTGCTAGCATGGATTTGTGCTCCCCATACCATCGCGTATATAATGCGAGACCCCTCTAGGCTATAATCCTTTTATCCTTAGGAAGTTGAGTCAACCGCCTTGCAATCGTGATACACCGAACACACCATTCGAGGATATTTCCTGCTCGTACTTCTTGGTTCACCAGGAGGTATTTTGCAGTTCACGGTTGCCTGGTAATCTTATTTACCTAGATCATCCAGAGTAGTCATTTGATCTTTTTGACTCATTAAACTTAAAATATCATCCGATCACTTGTCCTTTTGAGCTCGTTTCCAATCGAAAGTGATAGAGTCATCTTTGTTTCTTTCTCTACTCTTTAAAAATGAAAGAACATTAGCCTTTTATGCATCTTAAATAATTGATTGCCCACGATCCAAAATATCCTGTTAGATTTTCTGACCAAATCGTGAGTTTCCTTAAAAGGACATTTTAAAGCCTTGAAGTTATTTATTCTGTTGACTAAGACAAGGTCATCGTGGCTGAACCATCTAGTTCACCCATTTCCTCTTCCTCTCCTTTCTTTGAAATATTGTCCGAGGAGCCATTTCTTGAGTTATCAGAGCCATTTGAGGACCAAAACATTGGACTCGAAATTGTCTTAAGTGTTCAACCATTGTCATCTCATCCTCCACCTACTTTTGATTCAGGGTCATCTGTTGGTCTTGAGCCAAAATCTCCAGATAATCCTGTTCGAACTCCAGAGAACTCACCGACCACTGACGCTCAGCTTGGACTGATAATCTATCCTGTAAACCCTCTTTTTGACGTTGTTGAGATATCACCACAGCGCCCTTACATTCTGTATGATCAACCGAGTGTTCCTTTGGAACTATCCCGGAGTACACATTCTACTATCCGTTCTTGTTTGTTTCCAGACATGGAACCCGAGGGCGATGCTCTAGTCACTTCTCTGGATGAGTCTGAAGTCTCAAATCCACACACTATTGAGGGAGAATAATTGCAGCTGCAATTCCCTCTCGATGGTTTCCTTTATTCAGAAGGTATTCCCGCCAGCTTTCCACCCGGCTATGTGTCTTTGGAGCACTTAGTTTCGGGCACACCAAGTGCCTTATCACTCTATCATAACTCTGTTTGGGCATCAGGTGTCAGACCTACGTCAGGTCCATTCATCACGAACACAACCTCCCAACCAGTTGTTACTTCAGTCTCGGTGCAACCCACCACTCTGAACACTCTTGTACCATCAATCCCAGTTACGCATCAGTCGTAACTTGCGATTTCAAAGATTGTCTCTGCCAATTCTTTTGTCCCGTTAGTCAGTGGCCAGATTGTGCCACCACCTGGGGGTAGAAGCTGAATGTCTCTATGGTGTCAGGTGCCACTAATGTGAGCGACTCACATGCTTGGTATAAACCAGCCTTCTTTTGGAATTATTTACAACCCTGCTGACCCTACTGGATCAAGCAATGTCTAGTACCCACAGGTTTAGAATCCTGGTGGTCCGTCTGGATCAAACAATGTTTAGTATCAACATCCTTGTGGGGCTCAGGTCCAATACCAAAATCATTACGTTCCATACGGTTCTAAAGGATTGGTTAATCAACCTTACACCATCCTGTCTCAGCAGTAAATCTAGCCTGGCTACAGCTAGATTCAGTTCGGTAATTTCTCGGGCACTATTCAAGTACCCTTCCAACAATAAGGACAAATTTTGCAACAACCAGGGCAACCTTTGTCATAGCAAGGGCTTTCTGCGCAACAACAAGGCCAGATTATCCCACAGCAAGGTCACTTGTAGCAACCACAAGTTCAGTCCTTCCAACAGTTGCAGCAAATCGCGTAGCAGATATAATATGCTCTGCATACCTCTCAACCCATACCCTCGCAAGGCCAACCTCTACAAACCCATGGACAAATTTTGTATTCGCAAGGCTAGCAAAACCAACCTGGGCAACATCAACCCTTATATACCTATCAACAAGGGCAAACCTTGCAGGGATAGGTTCAAGGTCAAGTTCTGCAGTAGCAGGTGCAGAATCCTCTTATCCAAGGCCAACAAGTTCAGAATCATGTCGGCCAAGGGCACCAGGTGCAAAACCCCTACGTCCAAGGGTGACAAATGTATCAATCCTATGCCCAAGGACTGCAAGTCCAGAACCCTCTTGTTCAGGGACAACATGACCAACAACCCTATTTTCTAGGACAACAGGTCCCATACCCACATGTCCAAGGTCAACAGGCTTAACAGCCTTTTAACCCATGCGTTGCCTATCAGCAACCTGTGCATGGACAGTTTCAAGGTATTCCTGGTCCGAATCCTCCCTTTGTTCAAGGTAACTCGCAATTGGGGCAGCCTCAAATGCCATATGGCCAAAATCCCCCACTCTGGGGTCAAAATCCTTACCAGTAGGGATGGCCTCCTCCTTATGGGCCCTCTTATCGACCTCCCATGCCTTTTAACACTCAATTACCTTTCTTGGCTACACTTGAATTGTCGGATGTGTCACGTCTCACGAATGATCTGATTCTTCATTCGCCGTACTAGCCTTCGGTGGCGTCCAAGATACCAAGTGATTTCCCCAAGTTCAATGGGAAAGCTAAGGAAGATCCTCAGGCCCACATGATGACATATCACCTCTGGTGCTCGTCGAACTCATACGTGGACGATTCTATTTGTCTTCCTCTTTTCCAACGAACCCTTACGGGTGCCGCAACAAATTGGTACATCAAGCTACGTAGAAGTACTTTTCACAACTTCAATTCGTTAGCCATGGCCTTCCTCATGCATTTTCAACTGCTGGTTCGTCATGAAATGGGCACCTATCTGCTTACATTGCTTAAGCAAGACACTGCGATGCACATCTCCGATCATATCCATGAATGGAGATGTAGACATCGACTGATCAAGTTCGAAAGAGTTGATCAATTGCTCACTGAATGGTTTACCAAATCATTCGTAGCCCCAATTTCTCGCGATATAGCGATGGGTGGATGCGTCACTAAAGAGAAAACCATCGCTCGTGCCCAGTACTTGGACCTAGTCTACTCTCAGTCTAGCACTTTATACAAATTATTACCCAATGCTCTGCAACCATCATCCGTTCCCATGACATCGAAGTCACTCGTTGTCCCTCTCGTTGATGGAGTTATTGGTTCAATATCCCAGGCCCCTGCTAAAACTTCTTCCAAACAGAAGTCGGTCTCAAATACTACTCCCAACAATACATCTCAAAACCCTCTAGGCCCTGGTAAAACCTCTAAGGTCCACATTGTTCAGTCTACCACAATGGACAAATCCTCGAAGGGAAAAAAGAAAGGCAAAGGCAAGGCTAAAGCCCATGCCCCAAAACAGGGTCCTCCCAAATTGTCTGCTGGCGAATCATCGCAACGAAAACCTAAGTATCCTTGCCTCATTTGCGAGGAGGATCACTATACTAAGGATTTTCGACGACGATCCAAAGTTAGTTGATTGCTCAAGAGGACCCCTATTGCCCTAAAAAATCCCTTTCCATCTCAACAGACTCAAATGGTAGACCAACCCCAATTTGCTTCCCCTAGATCTCAAGTGTTCATGATGAGCACACCCATTAATGTGGCTACCTAATCGAAGGATTATCAAACTCCAGCTCCCACAACAAGGAAAGAAAAAGAAGTTCCATCTTCTTCTTCTACCCCGAGTTCTGGCCCTCTGCAAATCGAGCGCGCTAACCCTAATTCCC
The DNA here is from genome assembly GCA_000404065.3 of Pinus taeda. Taxonomy (NCBI): domain Eukaryota; kingdom Viridiplantae; phylum Streptophyta; class Pinopsida; order Pinales; family Pinaceae; genus Pinus; species Pinus taeda. Next base: position 13,421 of record APFE031310993.1, on the reverse strand, counting down.
CTCTATGGCCACCCTCTTGAGGTGTGATAAGGAAATCCTCGTATAATCCCAACGCCCAAGCCGCTCAACATTACAATATTGTTGGAGCTTTGGCTCAAGCGCCGTCAAGTAAGTCAGCTTTCGAGGTACTCCAAAGTTGCCCATCACAACGGAAATCTTTGCTATCGGAGGCATCGATCCCACCGATTCTAATTGATCTGTTTCGATCTAGAGAACCATGTTCCGAGACTCCCTCATACGATTACCTTTCTTATTCAGGTAATCATCAATGAAAAGACCATTCACCTGCATCATGTCAACTGCATGCTGGAAGGACATTGGTTTTGCTGCACTGAACCAATCTCCGAACACATTGGAAGCTTTTGATGGGTGCGATTTGCAGCCCTTCGATGTTTTACCCAACCTTGCTATCACCTTGGAAGGCAAGTCATTGCAAGTCAAAGTAGAGATTGTTGACACCAACCTCAATTATAATCTTCTATTCGGCCGAAGTTGGACTCATGCCATGCATGCAGTGGCCTCCTCTTTTTTCGTGTGATTCGTTTTCCCCATCAAGGGAGGATTGTCACCATTGATCAGTTGTCTTTCTTTGCCTCTTCCGCATCTGATGGAAACGTTCCGTATGTCAAGCACTTTGGTACTCCCTTTGAGAGTGTAGGGGCAAGTCTTTTTAAAGATCCTGACTTAATGGGGATTTTTCCACTCCCACCTCCTCATGTTGCCTCTGTCAACATGATCTTGGTCAAATCTGATCCCTGGGTCATATATACGCTAGATCTAGTTGATGCTTGGGGCGACATCATGCCGCTTATTCCTATCGAAGTTAATTACGTCGAAATTATTTCAGCTGCGAACTCTGCATCCTTTGATTCTCATATCTCAAAGACCTCTCTCGATATGTATTCTTAACCCCGCTGGATTGGTACTTTGGAATCATCTGATCCCTTAGCTGAGACCTTCGTCGCTGATGAAAGTATCATGGAAATCATGTATCTCGAGGAACCACCATGGATTGATACCCATCATCGCTCCTCGCTCCTGCTGCACCCAGCGATCATGTCTACCTCTTACGGACAGTCCTCTTCTCCATTTCCACCACTTCCTGTTACTCATGAAGTATGGTTGGAAGGAAATCTGGGTAATATTACCCAAACGATGCCAATTGACATTTCTATCAAACTCGGTATCATTGAACATGTTCATATCGGGGTATCTTGTTCTCCAGATGAGATCAAGACATATACTCATATTTTTTTAATAATTATGTGATGTGTTTGCATGGTCTTACGAAGAAATGCCTAGCATTGATCCCAACATTGTGGTGCATGAAATACGAACATATCCAGATGTGAAGCCCATTCACCAACGACTTCATCCGGTGCACCCTAGAAAGGCCGTTGCTATTAAGGGTGAAGTAAAAAATCTTCTAAACGCTGGATTCATTTATCCCATTCCCCTTATAGACTAGATGTCTAATATTGTCCCGATAAATAAAAAACAAGGCATTATTCGCGTTTGCATGGATTATCGAGATCTTAATCGTGCTTGTCCTAAAGACAACTATCCTACTCCCTTCATTGATCAAATCATTGATGAATGTACCGAGAGCGATATTTTTTCCTTTATGGACGGTTTTTCTGGTTACAACCATATCAATATCGCACCAGCTGACCAAGAGAAGACAACCTTTATCTGCCCATGGGGTACGTTCAAATACAAGAAGCTCCCTTTCGGCCTAAAAAATGTTGGGGCCACATTTCAATGCACAATGTCCTGTGCGTTTCATGATATTGGAAACATTGTCCAACCTTACTTGGATGACCTCCCTGCCCATTCTCGTAAGCGACAAGATCACCCAAACCACCTTCGACATATTTTTCTACGCTGTAGACACTACAACATCCGGTTACATATACATAAATGTGTTTTCTGCGTAGAATCGGGACGACTCCTCGACTTCATAATTTCCAAGGACAGTATTCGCTTGGATCCACTAAAAGTCAAGGCCATTGTAAACTTACCCCCTCCATATTCAATGCACAAACTCTAGAGCCTTCAGAGAAAGGCCAAATTTCTTCGTCGTTTTATACCCAACTACGCCAGGCTAGCTACAGGATTTACCCGATTGCTCAAACAAGGAACACCCTTTGCATGGGACGAGATAGCCCAAAAATATTTTGATGATCTTAAGGTTGTCCTCATAAATGCTCCTCTGTTGCATCCGCCTGATTATTATCAAGATTACGTCCTTTACTTAGCCACAACCCCTAGCACCATAGTTAAGGTATTGGTTCAAGACGACGATAAAGGCGATGAACACGTCATCTACTACCTGAGTCGGAATCTCCTCAACACTGAAACGCGTTATGCACATGTCGAGAAGTTGGCTTTGGCCGCCGTCCAAGATGTTCAATGTTTTCAGCATTATATTCTCTTACGAACAACTATAGTGATTTCTGAATGCAACCCTATGACCTACATCCTGACTTGTCAGTTGCTGGGGGGAAATATTCTAAATGGATCATTATCCTGCAAGAATTTGATTTGGTCTTATCTACGGCCAAATATAAGAAGTCACTTGTTTTCGTGGAATTGATCTGTTCCCTTCCCTCCAAAGTTCTCCCTGCCGGTGCAGATGAACAACTCCAAAACGAGACCCTTTTCTTGATTAGAACCCTTGAACCATGGTACGGTGATATCATCATGTATCTCCAAACCTTCACGTTTCGGTCTGCATTGACCAAAGATGATCATCGAAGGATTCAACATCATTCTCAAACCTACCGCATTATTGGTTATACTTTATACTGTGTCGATGTCGATTATGTTCTTCATCGATGCCTCACGATTAAGGAAGCTGAAAAGTTCTCAATGATTGCCACTCTGGGGCATGTGGTGGTCATATGTCTGGAAATGCTACAACACAAAAAATCCTTCACGTTGGTTATTTATAGTTGTCCATCTTCAAAGAATGCATTCTTGTTGTCTGCAAGTGTCACAAATGCCAAATTTACCAACACAAGATGCGCGCCCCACCCGCTCGCCTACACCCTGTCATTACCGTTGGTCCCTTTGTCAAATGGGGCATCGATTATATGACATGTAACCCTCGTTCGAGTGGGGGGCATGGTTACATTATTGTTGCTATGGATTACTTCACCAAATGGGCTGAAGCGATGCCTACATATTCGGCAGATGGTAAGACAACAACTCAATTCCTTTTTAACCATGTTATTTCCAGGTTCAGTGTACCCCAAGCCATTGTCACAGATCATGCCTCCCACTTCAGAGATTACATGATGACAGAACTAACATCTACATTGGGCCTGCGCCACGATGGCTCAACCCCATATTACCCTCAGGCCAACGGCCAAGTTGAAGCCGTGAACAAAGTTTGGGTCACCATGCTTCAGCGTACTATTGGGATGCACAAGTCAAATTGGCATCTCATGCTTTTTTCAGCTTTGTGGGCCTACTGATCTTCAACCAAAGATGCCATTGGTTTCACACCATTCTAGTTGGTCTATGGTGTAGAAGCAACATTTCCAATTGAATGTGAGATTCCTTCACTTAAGTTAATTGTTGAACTCCTCTATGAAACATCACCACAAGAGGAATGCCTCTTATATTTGGAACGACTAGACGAGACTCGCCGTCTCGTTGCCTTGGTCATCAAAGCACAAAAGAAACGGGTCAAATCCTATTTCGACTAGTCAATCTCCCCTTGCGCTTTCTCTGAGGGTGATTTGGTCCTGCTATATGACCAAGCTAATGATAAGTTGGGGTAAGGCAAGTTCGAACCTATGTGGAAACGACCCTATATTGTAAAACTTGTTTTGCAGAATGCAGCCTATGAACTTATTGATTATGAAGGAAATCTTCTTGATAAGCCCTGAAACGGGCTTTACCTCAAAAAGTACTATGATTAGGTCATCTTGCATGGTTACTTATGTACATTAGTGTGTGATTCATTTCTGTACAATGTGGTTTTGTGTGGAAGTTTTCAAACAACTTTCTTGTTTATTATACTTTTCGTGCTTTGTAGATGTCTGCAGCTCCTCACGTCGGTTTCGCTGATGGTGCTCGTCGAACGAAACCTATCATCGCGGCATGGGCTATCTACAACCCCAACCATGATTTGATTGATCTTCAAGGTATCTGCCTAAGTTGTACAACCAACAACATTGTTGAATACAGTGCGGTCATCGAACTGTTATCAAAAGCCATCGTTCTGGGCATTAGAGAATTGGTTGTCAACCTAGATTCACAGCTTGTCGTCCCTCAACTCAATGGGCAATATTTTGTCAGGAACCCTTAAATATTACAAATGTATCTCCATATCCGTCTGTTGGAAAGACATTTTGATTATATCACATATCATGATATTCCTAGATGCATGAATACATTAACAAATGCATTAGCTAATTACATATTAGATAGACATTTATGAAACATGTAAAAGACAAGACAAACCATTTGTACCATAATAGACAAGAAAATAAACATATATACATATGTGAGAATGTTTGATGCATCAAAACCCCAAAAAATAATATGTATGTCTCCAATAACATTGGCGGCTCGCAGGCCTCGTACACCCATGGCACGCGGGCCTCAAAAATATGTAAGTGCTTGACCTAGGAATTGCTCAGCATGGTGGTCATGATAGCACGAAATAAAATGCACTACGTGAGTCAGTAATCAACAGATCCGATCTGAGACTTCCACTGTGTTCCTCTGGTACCGCCAGGGCATGTCTCCTATCCGAGCATACTCAGGGATACCATGAATCAAACCCTCAAGGTTCCTCCCAATCTCCTCCTCGTTATTGCTCCCTTCCTGATAAGGGTGACAACGTCAATAGGACAAGGATAGCGCCTGGCTATCGGGGACATCCCCACTGGTCGCTCTGGTCCAACATCTGCATACACAAGAGAAATGTTATAAGCATGCATATACTAAAAACAATTAAAAAACATCAAAATAAAAATTTGGTTTGGTTTTTTTACCTTCGTTATCGAAGTCTTCCCCTTCTAGCAAGGGCATATCCGAGTCTCCATGGAAATCAGTGTTGTTGTACAACCATTCCTCCACGAAAATTTTGTCATCATAAGCACAAAAAAAATGTTGGTCAGTAGAACATAAGTTGACACCCAGTGATCCTGAACGGCTCTAGCGGGCCATCCGCGGATCATGTGGCACAGGAGGATCAACCTGAGTCAACTGATACTAGATCAGTGGCACTCGTTCTAGGAAGAAACGAGTGGAGAATTGGCACTTGATATTCATCTTCATGGCCTCTACTCAGTTGAAGATCGTGGGAGCTATGCAGTATATAGCGTAAAGGAACTTCAACTTATTAGTCTCATGTTCCGCCTAGGACCCCGCCACTTTGTTGATGGTCAACAGAAGCACCCTCAGTGTCAAATCCCATACATTGGAAATCCCAATCTTCCCGCTTTTGGATTTCAAGGCCTCGGGACAATGTGCGGCAAGTAAGGAAGATATTCTTGCCCTGACTGAACGTGACACATACAAATTCACTGGCTCACCTCTAGAGACAACCCAATGATGAAGTAAATGTCTGAAGTTGTCAGCTCTAGCTCTTGGTCCCCAATGAGAAAAATCTCACGATTAATGTCCCAAAGGCTTATCACATACCGA
>APFE031310992.1:0-14550 GCA_000404065.3 Pinus taeda | reverse complement strand
TAATGTAAAGGAGGTTGCCCCCTCGAAGAGGCTGAATTCTAAGGCGTTGATCTATCTTTTCTATCTTTTCTTGAGCTGGTTTCATAACAGCTATTTTGCTGGCATGCGTTTAACTAGCGATATCCTCCTACAGAATTTGAACAAGTGGCTCGTGCATTTGTGGATGCTTGTGCTGGATTGGAATTATCCCTTAAAGTTCTTAGATCTCTTCTTCGTGGAAAAGACTTGGATGGAAAAGACCAATTGCACGATATCTCCAAAATTCTTCCTAAAGATATACTGGGTACACTGGAAATAAGCTATGATAGTCTCGATAAAATAGAGAAGCATATTTTCTTAGACATCGTCTGCTTCTTTCTAGGAGAAAACAAGTATACCACTATAAGAATCTAGGATGGAATGGAGTGGGGAGGATGGCTTCATCTTCGGAACCTAAAGAACAGGTCTCTGGTGGAAGTAGACGATGAAAACTGTATTAGAATGCACAACCAAGTGAGAGACTTGGGCAAACATATTGCAGAGACTAAACCTCCAGAATGGACACTCCACCTTTTGTGCCCCATCCACGACCTTAAGGCTCATCTGTATGACAAATATGTTGTATGTATTTTTAAGCTTTAGAACGACATTTAAATTAGTACTTTTCTCAAAATTGTGTCCTTTATGTTTTGAATTATTAACCCTTGCTTCATGCTCTTGATTCTAACATCTTTGAGAAAACAATTTAGGTGCGTGGAATTAGCACTGCTTACTTAGATGACTGCGGAAGGGCTCAGCCAGTGTTCAGAAATCTTGCACAGTTCGTAGGCAGTCGTTTCACAAATTATGTGAGGGGGTTGCAGCTGATTAGGACTGAAGGTGCTTTTGCAGATAGCCAATTCATGGAAAGCATATTCTGTGGTGCCATATCACTCATATGGCTCTGCTGGGTTAACTTTCCATACTCTAGACTAACTTCTTGTATTCCACTCAAGAATTTAAGAGTTCTACAAATAGAGGGGAGCAAACTTGAAACACTGTGGCTAGATGAATCACAGGTAGCCATTTGAAGTTCTTGACATAAGATGTTTTTATCTCGGAAATTGCTTTGATCTTTAGTATTGTTAGCATACTTGGGGTCAAACCAATTTTGAAAATATAACGATTGCAAGCACCGGAGCAGTTGAGGGAATTGTATATCAAGGCTAGACATGTGGAGGTTCCAAAGTCCATTGGAAAGTTGAGGCATTTCAAGAAAATTGTGGTCTCTTTTTCTAGGCATGTAACTTTACTAGATGAACTTTGCCATCTACAGTCATTGAAACACTTAGAATTATGGGTCTATGGAGGTACAATTTCCTTTTTTTTATATTCCTATCTAAAAATGGACCACCTACCAATATTTTTTATGAACTTAAGGACTTGTTTTGAAATGGAGTCTCTGCCAAATTCCTTTGGGAGCTTAATGAACTTCCAATATCTTACCGTGCAGATTCCTATGGGCAATTTGAATTCGAGGGGTGCTCCAATTTGAACATGCTCCCAGATTCATTTGGAAACTTAATAAGCTTGGAAAACCTTTCATTCTCTAGCTGGTCAAGTCTAGAGATGCTTCCAGATTTGTTTGGGAACTTAATGAATCTCCAAACTATTGATCTGTTTGGGTGCTCTAGTTTGCAGGTGCTTCCAGATTCATTTGGGAACTTGACGAATCTCCAAACTATTAACCTGTCCTACTGCTCTAGTTTGAAGGTTCTTCCAGATTCATCTAGTTTGAAGGTGCTTCTAGATTCGTTTGGGAACTTGACGAATCTCCAAACTATTCATCTATCCGAGTGCTCTAGTCTGCAAGTGCTTCCAGATTCGTTTGGGAACTTGATGAATCTCCAAACTATTCACCTATCCAAGTCTTTTAGTTTGCAGGTGCTTCTAGATTCATTTGGGAACTTAACGAATCTCCAAACTATTCACATGTTCAAGTGCTCTAGTCTCGCGGTGCTTCCAGATTCGCTTGGGAACTTTACGAATCTCCAAACTATTCACCTATCCTGCTGCAATAGTCTACAAGTGCTTCCAGATTTGTTTGGGAACTTGAGGAATCTCCAAACTATTGACCTGGTTGGGTGCTCCAGTCTGCGCATGCTTCCAGATTCATTTGGGAACTTGACGAATATCCAAACTATTGACCTGTTCGGGTGCTCTAGTCTGCAAGTGCTTCTAAATTCATTTGGGAACTTGAAAAATCTCCAAACTATTACAATGTACCACTGCTTGAGTCTGCAGGTGCTTCCAAATTCATTTGGGAACTTAATGAATCTCCAATCTATTAACCTGTCTTCGTGCTGGAGTCTCCAAGTGCTTCCAAACTTGAATCTATTAACTTGTCTTGGTGCTAGAGTCTCTAAGTGCTTCCAAATTCGTTCGGGAACTTGACAAATCTCAAAACTGTTGACCTGTTCAGGTGCTGTCTTCTACAGGTGCTTCCAGCTTCATTTGGGAACTTGACGAATCTCCAATCTATTAAAGTCTCCTACTACTCTAGTTTGCAGGTGCTTCCATATTCGTTTGGGAACTTGAAAAATCTCCAAACTATTAACCTTAGAGGGTGCTGAAGTCTAAAGATTTGGTAACTTGAGGAATCTCCAAGCCATCGACATGTGCGATTGCTTTAGTCTGCAAGTGCTTCCATATTCATTTGGAAACTTAATACAACTTGAAGAGGTTTGACAGTTTGATAATCTCCCATGAAAGCTTTGAAAATATGTGCACGTTTAAATGCTTAGGTGTCATTAATTTCAACAAGTTTGAAGTATTGCTTGCACCCTTTCTCACTTTCTTGTGAGATATGAATGTAATTGATACCATGTCAGGGTAAGGCAGTTATGATCTTGGAATTTGAAAACCTGCCTCATTTGAAATTGACCGTGTTTGCAATATAAAAAATAATATATATTATTTATGTAATACTTGTAAATTTAAATGTTTATTTTTTTTTACAATTAGAATAATTTAAATGATTGGAAAAATTGATATACATTAATTTATAATACTTACATTTACTATATGGTACATCTCACTAGTTAAATTTAAAAAAATCTTAAAAACTAAATAAATTAGAACTTTATTTTAAATTATTACTAATACTACAAAACATTGTTGCTTGGAGATTTCTATGGTTAGGGTTTGAAGAGTGTCAATTTAGAAAATTAGTGGAAGTTTGGAGTCACAAACAGTACTAGTGTTGATTCAGAAAATTAGTGGACGTTTGGAGTCACAAACATTACTCAAGGACATCGTTTTAATATAGTGAGATTAAACTAAAAACATAGTTTCAATATACTGAAATTAAGCTAAAAACAATGAATTCATGTGACTATTAAGGTTTATAATTTAGTAATTTTGGTTTTACTATTTGATTGGTAAATTGAGGCATTTTCTTAATTATAATTATGTATTGTGTCTATCGAGAATCTAATAGCAATGACAATGCTTTTGTTGAGAAGGTTATCTATAGTGTTTTACATTTTCTCTATAAAGTGTAGATAAATATATTTGAAAGGGTAGATATATCTATAAAAAAAAAATAGGTTGAATATACTCCATAAAAAAATATAAATATTAGAAATGGAGTTGTTTTATTTACTTAGTTATTTGTTATTTAAATTCGACAACCATTTTAATTTATTATTAATATTTTTTAATGATTCTTATTCATACTAAATAAAAATATATAATTTTGTTACTATAATTTAATTAATTTGTTAAAATTCATGTCATTTTCATGAGCTTAAACCAAATTTTTGTGATAACCAATAAATATTTGATAACATAAATAAAGTGGTTCTAATTTTTAAAATAATTGTGTAATAATTAAATGAATATATGTTAATTTTTTGAAGTGTATAACTATTTTTAATATATATTAAATAAATATTTATGGTTTGAATCAATTTTCACTTAATTACTGATGAGTTTATCCCATTGTATTTGATTATAAATAAAGTTATTTGATTTGACTAATAAAATTTTAAACTTGCTAACTAACCATGTTTATTAATTTTGAACTTGTTAGCTAATAATATTTATTATAAATGAATTTAAATATTATAAATAATTAAGTTACATTTTAATTAATTAATGGTTAATAAGATTTCAATTTTTTATTATTACTCCTTGGCAAGGCAAGACTCTATTAATTTGTTTGCTTGACCACTATTAGTTTAGCATTGACAAACTCAACTTACAATGTTAAACTATGGAGGAGCTCCAATTTTTTGGGATAAAAAACAAAGTAATACCCAATCAAAGAAATAATCGAATGCATAATACCATGATTGCAATAGGTATAATGATGATGATGATGATGATGATTAACGTCCACTAAGACCAATATGGTCTATTGGACCTTAAGAAATAAGCGATTAGTTGAGATTATTTAAGATTTTATTCTTGTTATAGAAAAGAAGGGAAAGAAGCGTTCTGAGATCACTATAGTTCTCCTGACTCAGCAAGTCAAGGAGGTTGGTAGTGGGGCAAATGTTATGGAAATGAGAACGAATGTGAGTAAGGGTCGGGCGATCCAAGAGAAAGTGCTTTTCGTCTTCGACTTTCTTAGTATCGCAAAGGAGGAATATTTATTTGTTCCAAGGAATCTTTGGAATAGACCAATGTCTAGTTTCACTTTGGAGCTAATGGGAATTAGTTATGATCCTTGCAATATTCATTCGCTTCTTAGAACTAGTTAATATAGAAAGGTAATTCTGGTTAGCAAGTGTGGGATTGATTACTTCCTTATAGTACCTTAACTTTATTTTCCCCTCTAACTCCTTATCACTCCACAACTTATCCTTAAATTTGGAAGTAATGATGTTCTTAATATTATCCTTGTTGCCCAAGAGGGTCTCCTCCCTTATCTCCCAATGATCGAGCCAGGACTTGGCATCCTTATGCCCCCCTCGCTTGAGCTGAAGGTGCTTTTGACTAGATTTAGAAGCAATTTTGGGGATCCTCTTGACTTCCATGTTGTAAAATTTCTTCTTATACATCAAATACCTAAACACGGTCGTGCATTTAATGGGGGAAAGGTTAGCCACAATCAAGAGAATAGGGTGGGGAGTATTACCTTTAATCTTGAGGTTGTAGGTTATGAATTGCTTTTGGATCATTTCAATCTTTCTCTAAGAATATCTAGATAGACTACAACCCCACACCTCACATCCATATAAAATAATAGGGATGACGAGAGCCTTGAAGAGGATTTTTTTTACTCCAAACCCAAAGATCAATCATCTCACAATTATTTTCAAGCTCACAATAATCTTTCCAACCTCCTAATATCCTTTTCTCAATGTTATAGTTCCAATTGAGCTGATGGTGAATGTCAATACGTAAATATTTGTAAGAATAAATGTTCTCTAAGTAATTTTTATCATAGATGAAATTGTCATAAGTGATCTTCTTGGATTTACTAATCATAACTTTAGTCTTATCAGCATTAACAGTCATGCCCATCTTAATACAATAATCATGGAGGGGTTTAACCTCTTTGCTGAGATCGTTGGGACTTTTGGCAAGAAGAACGATATCATCGACATAAAGAAGAAGAGTAATGACTATACCAACAAGCTTGGGTGCCTCACATTTAACAACTTCTAAGCATTCCTCAAGCTTGTCAAGTAGATGCCAAAAAGGGTAGGGGATAGGGGACATCCTTGCCTAACACCGATGTTGAATTTAATGTCAGTAGACCAACCCTTGGTGGTCTTAAGCTTGGTAATAAAAATATCATATCATCTAATAACAATGACCCTTAACTTAAGAGGAACCATTATTTCATCGAGCCTTTACCATAGCTTCTCTCAAGGAACATTGTCAAAATAGTTTCTAAAGTCAACAAAATAGTAGAAGAAATTAGTATTACTTGGGGTGGGGGGAAACAACTTCAACTCCGGTTCATCATAAATATAATCATAGGTCCTACAAACTACAACAAACTTGAACATGAATGTGTAAGGGTCCTCAAACGTTAGGCCATGGAAGTGTGGAAGAGCAATGGGGCTTATATTCTTCATATTGGCTTCCACATTGGTTTCTCAGATAGGGAAGAGTTCAGTATTCTTATTCTCAAACATGTTTTTGATAAGTGATGTAGGTTCTTCCTCCCCTATGGGTTCTTCAAATATTTCAGGTTGCTCACTTAAAGGATTCTCTAACTCCCCTGTGGTTAGAGTGGAAATTTCACAATCACCAAAGAAGAGTGAAGGTTGACTACTTGAATGGGCGAGTTTTTTTGTAGAAACTTCCCTTGATTATCCTTACTCCTACGAGCCATGAAAGATTTTGTTTTTTTTTTTTTGCTTTTTTCTTTTTATTTTTTTTCAAGCCAAACAATGTTGATGCAAAACAACAAAAAGATGAAAAAGAAAGGAAATTTCTAAGTATAAACAACACCTAGTTGAACACCTCCTAGAAAATAGCACCAAAAAGTGATGATCCCCAGTCTTACAACAAGAGTGTTGCAAATCCAAAGGTTACCAACTTTAATTATCAACTCGGGGTTCATACACACTTAAGAGATGATAGTTCTATATGCACAGTAGGTTAAGTTATACTCATTCCACCTTCAAGCAATGGAGCAGACCAAGGCATACATAGACCAATCTATCAACCGAATCAAAGAAGAAATTACATAAAAAGAGAGTTCTATGCTAATTTCAGGAATGGAAATATTATTGTAGTTGTAAAAGGAATGAAGATGCTACTAATCCAAATGTAAATTATAACCCTAATTGGAGGAATGTAAATGCTATATTACTTGCAGAAATAGAAACATTTTAGGATAAATTACTTTGCATTTGTAAGTCAAACTTTAATCATTGTGTTCAAAGATATTTTGTTTTAGTGACAAACTTCACTAATAATTTCATGTGACAATGAGAAAGTCTTCATTATATTTCAAATTTAGAAATCTTTCCTCTAACCCTAATTGTAGAATTTTGTTGCAGTGAAGAAAAGGTGGGTCTTAAGTGGTATTTGGTCCTACTAAATCATGGTTTCATAGCCTAGGGGAAATTATTCAAGGCTAAGAGACAAAAATCAAGCTTTTGGAGAAAATATGGTCAAGTTTACATAGTGCTACACGATTGCTATAGGAAGCTACACCACTGTCATGTTTTGTTATAGGATTGGATCTATGAGAATTCTGAGCATGGAAAAGGTTATCTAAAGGTGGTAAAGGGTATATGAAGGTATATGAATGTTTTATGAAACTTTTTCCAAGCCTAGCACCTCTTAGAGGCCCATCTTGCACAAAAACAAAGGCACGCAGTGTCCTGCAATGACCCAAAACTTACTTTCCCTAGCACAATTTTGAGGGCTTTGTGAGGTGAGAAGGAAGAGGCTTATGATGGTAGGAGGAGTGAAGGATGAAAATGCTGACCCTACAAGCCACTAGTATTACCTTCACACCAAACAAATAACCCTTTTTGCAAATTGAAAGGGATGCCAAATTGATAACCAAATTTCCAGAAAATGAACTAAATAAGAAAGGATGAGTCAAATTATATGAAACTTAGTAGAAATGATGAGTTGAATTTTATTTATAGAAAAATAAATTTTAACTTCTAGCATTCACATGGCCTACATCAATGAAATCTTAAAGAAGATTGTGATTTAATCCCTAAGTCTACATACAATAGAGCATGGAAAATAACATTAAACTAAGATCTAATAACTGCAAAGGAAAGTAACCACGTGTTTTTGGTTTTCTAATACATATTCCTAACCCACATTTCCCACAAGAGAGGTGGTATATAGGCTTACACTAGTAACTTTTATAAGCAAATTTCTATGAAGAAAGAAAATAGATTTTTCTAATAGAGGCAATTGCATGGGTAAAATACACAAAGAGAGGCTAGGGCCTCTGGGTTGGGCCCTAACCTAAGGGGATTCATCCCTCTAAGACAAACTCAGATTAGAAATAACAATGATATTCCCATTGAGATAAAATAAAGTTCACATACATGATGTAAAGGGAATGAAAATTACAATATCAAGCTCCTAGCTCTTAGTAACTCCTATCTACTCCAAAAGTTTGAATCATATTAAGCCCTTAGGCTTGTTTATCTATAAAAAAAATGGCTAAGGAGAAACCTTCTTGGAAAGAGGACTACCTCCCTCCAAAATATCTAAAAAGGTGGATCTATCTCCCTTAGATCCTTGAAATTCCTTGACTGCATTGGCTTCTAGTAGATCCTCGAGTTGTAGGCGAGTGATTTTAGGGATCACGTTAAGTTGTAGGTAAATAAATGGAGGGAACAAGCCTCCTAAATCTCCTCCATATGCCTCCAATGTGACTCTTCATAGTAAATGCACTCAAAAGCACTCTCTTTCTTTAACATTAGTGATGAGCACCAGTATTACAGCGAGAATCCTGCAAATCCTTGAGCTACCAACTTTACTTCATTAACCCAGGGTTCATACAAACTTGGAGGTGACAGTGTTGTATACACAAATAGATGTAATGGGTCCACTCGTTGTCATTGTTGAGTTGGAGATAGACCACTAGGGTTTCTCAAACCAACCTTCTATTGATTTAGAAGAAGTTTGATTACCAATGGAGAAAGGGGAATTTTACCCTAATCGAGAGAATTGAAATATTATCTACTGCAGTAATGAAAGACTGAAATAAATGCTTAAAACACACCACTCATGTAACTATTTGTTAAGATATCTTGCTTCAAAAGAATTCTAAGCTAACACATGTGAAACCTTGACTAACCTAAGCATCTAATCTGATATAATCAAACACTTTACTATTGTGCATATGAATGAACATAACAACCTTTTTTTTTTGTATTTTTTGTGAAAACATGAATGTTAATTCTTCTTGATTGTATGGAGGGTGGGTTAGGTGTGGTGAGAGATGGTTGTGAAGGGTCATATGGCTTGGGAGGCAATCAGGGGTCTTCTCCTATCTCTCGTGATGCATTTCTCACAAATCGGCCTCAAAACAGGCCACTATAGGTCGTCCTACAAGATGTCCTAGTTCACCTATAGGATCTCTTGTATTCCTACAAGAACAGGCCAAAAGCATAAGGAGTGATTTGGATAGTGTTATAGGGCTTAGGGAAGGTGAGCGATGGAAGTAATAAGGCAAGGAAGTGGCTAGGCCTTCCTCAGAACTCAAACCCAAGTTTGTATGATGGTTGGATTTGCTCAACAAGCATGGCAAGTTGTTTTTATAAAATTGATAACTTGGTTTATGGACTTAGTAGCTCTTAGTGATCATGGATGGGTGAGGTTAGTTTGGGGCCGCTAAGATGAGGTCTTCTTGAAATATTGAAATTCCTGCAATACACACATCACTGACATTTACCCATAAATCATGTCAAAACAAGAAAGATTTCCAACAATATAAGAAAACAGAATTTCATCATTCATTTGCCTAGTTCATGCATGGAAATGCTTGCATCCTATTGTGAAACACCATGAAATCTAATACAAATATGGAGATATCAGAAATAACAACTGCAAGCTATCCTTGAAAACTGAAAGATGCTGGCCTAACTAGCAAAAAACCCTAAATTTCATAAGAAATCAAAATTTTGTCTTTTTGGGACTAAATGGTAGTTTTCCCTCAAACCATGATCCCTGAAGGGAGGAGTGAGGAAATATCCACCTTATATCAGCCTTTTTGGTATTCCTTTATCTCTCTAAAGCTACTACTAAAGCTATGCACAAATGGAAGAAAACTAATCAAATTCACCAATACTTGCAATGAAACAATGCCAAAATCAACTCAACATGTAATCTAAGAAATAGCCTAAGCATATAAGTACAGTAAGAGGAACCTCTGATGCTAGGCTTGGGCCGTAATCCAAGAGCTTTAGCCCTTTGAGTCAACTCAGTGCTGGATCAAGGAAATTCCCATTTTCATTAACATATCAAAAAATACATAACAATGTTTTTCCACGTTCCTTCAACTCAAAAGTGCTTAGTTATCTTGCATAAAAAATCCAAATCCTAATGAGGCTTTAGGCCTCCTTATTTATAGAACTGAAGTTTCAAACAAGTTCCTTAAATATAGGGAGGCTTGGCTCCCAATCTCAAGATAAACTAGTTCTTAACTATCACTAGATCGGTTGCCAATGATCCTCGTGACTCGGATTCCTGCAACTCCAAGCTGGTGTGATTTGATTAAGGGATCTTCAAATAAGTGAGGACTTAATGAGGGAGATCCATCTCCTATAATCTCTCCTTCTTGTCTTATTCGAGTTCCTACACTTTAATTAGCCATAATTTGCCATAATTGTCTCCCAAAAACCTATAATCAATGCACATTAGACCACTAGACATAACATGTTACTTTTACTCATCTCATTAAGCAAAATATAATTAAAACATGTAAGAAATTATGAGAAGAGTAGATTTTAGTAATATTTGGAGGTGTATTAAGGTCCATATATTTACCCAATGATGAGCCTCATCGTCATCCCCCTACTGAAAGTGTTTCTCATCCTTTGAGCAACTTAATCTATGTCCATGTCTTTCATTGCTTTGGTGGCTTCCCTGATATCCCATGCTTCTGTTGTAGTCTCTTCTTCCTATGAATAAAATCTTGCCTTCCTCTCTATCTCTTCCTACTTATTTCTTTCTGTTTCTTCTTTCCTTCCTTCCAACATTCCTAAAAGTAATGGTGGACTGAGCCTCAAGCCAATCCAATTGACCTTGAGTCTTTGTAGAGCCTTCTTATACATGGGGGTTCTATTTAGTGCCTCTCTCATTCTGTAAGGAGAATGATATTCTCTGATTTTTAGGCTGTAAGGCAAGGTGTTCCATCTCCTTTGGAAAGCTTGCATGATGTCATCTCCTAGAAATCTGAACATATCTTCAAAGTGTGTGACTGCCTGTTCTTGTACAGAAAGGAAACTAGGTGCAAGCTTGGGATCATTTTCAATGAGGTTGTGGGGGCTGATGACAACCATTGGGTTAGATTGTTCAGCTATGATCATAAGGGATTCTGTCTGTTCTCTTGCCATTACCTTTTTCATCTTTGTAGCTCTTGCCTCCTCATGATTCATCCATGATGCTAAGGCCATCAATTGCAAGTCCCCTAGCTTGGGATTTGGGTCCCACACATTTAAATTTGTCAAGGCCAAGTTGTGTAGGTAAAACTTAGATATTGTTTCTCTATCTTCCAAGGTTCTTTGATCATAGAGATCAATGAATTGTCTATAGCCTTGGAAGTTAATAGTTCCTCTTTGTGCTAGGGTATTTATTTGGAATTGTATACATTGTTCCTTGAGATACAAGGCATAAGACTTTTCTGGCATTTTGCACTGGATTGCCTCCAAGGATAAACTAGCCATAGTTTCCAACTGGGTTTCCCTTTCTTGTAGTTGTCCCCCTTAGCCATGTGTTCTCTACTTCTAACTAAGATTTCATCATTGCTTCTTTGTCCCTTATGCTGCTTAGTTTTATGTTCATCTCCTTCAGTTTCTCCTCCATGTGGCCTACATCCTCCACCCCTTTTGATTTGGCAATTTGGACCCACTTGTGTGTCCTTGCCCTCTCTTTTTCAAGTTCAAAGAATAGGGGAATGGAAAAATTCTATGGGATTACCCTACCTCCTTCAATGAACTTGTAGTAGGATCTGCAGTTTGGTTGTGGATTAGGTTCTCTTAGTTATTGGTCTTCTTTCTTTGTTTCTTATTGAGTGATACCTTCCTAGTCCCTTTTCTATGTTTCTTGTAGGTTTGACATAGTTTTTTGTAGGATGACCTCTACTTCCTATAGGTTTTTTTGTGTCTCCTGTAGGAGACCTTTTCCCTTTGCTGAGGCTAACCTTGTGATAGGCCTCCTAACATAAGTGATTGGAGACTTGGGAGAGGCTTGTTCTGATGATCCTTCTCCTTGATTTTTTTCTAGAGGGGTTGCCTTTTCTTGCTGCTTTGGTGAATCCTTAATGACAATTGGAGTTTTAGTGGGGGTTTGAGGTCTCCCTTGTCCAATCCTAGTGCTCTTTCTTGTCGTGAAGTACAGTGGGGTTTGTCTTTTCCTCTTCCCCTTTGATTTGATAGGTGTACTTAGGGTAGTAAGAGTAGTGTCTGCCTCTTTCTTTGTGGGCTCTGGGGATAACCTTGGTGATTCTTCTCCTTCTCTGCCTTGAGCTGTAGAATTTGGCTCATCCTTCTATCCTTTTTCCTCTTTTCCATTTTCCTTCTCATTTTCTTCTTTGTCTCCACCTTCCTCTTCTTCTTCTTCCTCTATTTCTTCACTCTGTCCATTTGTCTCTTCTTTTGTTTCTTCCTCTATCTCTTCTTCATTCTGCTCCTCCATTTCTTCTTATTTTTCCTCCTTCGTTTCTTCTTCATTCTCCTCCTCTATTTCTTCTTATTTTTCCTCCCCTGTTTCTTCTCCCTTCTCACTAGCAGTGAGGCTTTTTCATATTCAAGAGCTTGAATTTCTCCTTATGCCTGCATGTCTGTGAAGGTTGTCCATGCAATAGGGAGTCTTAGGTTTTGTAGAGCATCTTCAAAGATGAGTTTGATGAACCCATGATGGGAAATTTTTTGATTTTTTCCCTCCTACACTTTGATGCTCATGTCTATCATTGATTATAGAAGAAAATAGAGTATACTCAATCTGTTTTGAGGAGGTGTTTTCTCTCCAAATCTCAGTTCTTGGAGGAGTCTGAAGTGGTATCCATACACCACACTATATCTCCATTCACATGATATGTATTTAATGAGGTGGTAACTGACTTCATTCCAAGGGTATGGAATGATTTCCCTTCTAACCCCATTTTTTTCCTCCATTGGCTCCTCTCCTTCCAAACAAAATCTTTTCTTTGTAAGGGTGTTGTTACCCTTGTCTTCTTTTATCCATGAAAACCCTAAAAGGGGTGTAGTGATTCTTCTTATAGCTTTAGGGGTAATTACTAATGATAAGCCTTTAGTGGCATTGGTCCTAGTGAGGGGTATGAGTGAGACGGAAAATTCTCTGGCTACATCATCATCATATCCTCCCATCCTCTCAAAGAACCCCATCCATTGGTTCCTTGTGAAAAATTTCACTTCAGGAGGATGCTAGTGAATCCTTGTTGTGTTTGTTGGTTCTCTCTTATTGAAACCTCCTATCATCCTTCCCTGGTAATTATGGAGGCTTGTGTGGATACAATTCAAGAATTCTGGTAGGTGAGGGAGGTTTGAATGTTAACTTTTAGTGACATGCAATACAACTCTCCTATAATGCAATTTCCTTAATCAAATTGAGGATTTTTTCTTCTTTCAAATGGAAAATATGGAAGGTATAGCTCCTACCTATCTTTGCTACGTTCTGGTGAGGATAACCTTTAGTTTCTCCTCCCTTAGTGCCCACTAACAGTCGTGTAGGTTGATTGCTCTGTATCCTGCAGGCTTCCTATAGGTTTTCTGCACTGTAGATGCTGACCGTTTCCTGTAGGTGCTACTTCAGGAAGGTTGAGAGAAACTTCTTCATTCGATGAATCCTTGAAGTTTCTTACGCTCTCTTTGTATGGGGATCAATGTTTTATTTCCATATATGGACGATCGTGTGGGGTGGTGTGCTTGCTGTCCAAGTACGAGCACCTCCTTTTGGACTGTTGGTCCCACTATTAGTCCATCATTCCACCTTGTCTCGTAATAATCTCCCACTCCTTTCCTCCATAACTTAACCATTTTTGGCTTTGTTCCCTTTTCCTCTTGACTTGACTTTCACCACGTGTGGAGTGGTCTAACTGTTTTCTTCTCGTCGATTGGCCAAAGGTGGCTAAGTTAACTGGCCACCTTTACTTATAAAATCAACTCTCACATAATCCTACAATTTTGATCATATCGTACTAATGAGAGAGAATGAGTAAGATGAAACAATTGTGGGTTAGATGCTTTGATGATGATGCATGCTGGAGAGTGATGCCTCTTTGTTGTGTTTTCGCTGCATAATTTTCTATGTATTTACCTCTTTTGCTGCTTGTTTCTTTTGATGTGTAGGTGCTGGAGAGTGATGCTAGTGATGTTTTCGCTATTGCTGAGCTCTGGAGGATCTTATTCATCCTTGGAGTCCTTTTTCTGAAGATGGCTTCAAATTGTGTGGTTTCCTTTGTGGGATAGGCTGCTACAAGATTTCCTACAGGATACCTACAAGATGTCCTATAGTTGCCTCTTCCCTAAAATTTCATACTTTTTTCTCAACTTTGAAGCATGAGGGATGTTGAAATGAGTGGAGAAGGGTGATAGGGAATGGTAGGTGAGATATGTTGTCTCTAGGTATTGTTCCTCTTTTCCTCTTCTCTCTCTCTTTTGTTTGTTTTTTACTTTTTGTAATCTGCTTTTTTTTTAATTGATTTCTTTGATTGATGCAGGTGTGACATGGTGATGAAAGGAGTGGGTATGATGTGGTGGAGTAAATGAATTTTCATCCAGACATAGGATTGTGTCATCCCCTTGCTCTCAGACTACCTTTCTTGGGATTTTCAAGGTCACTGTAATTCCTACAGGAAACTCCTATAGGTTTATAGGGAATCATGTAGAAAACAAAGAGTTTGTGTAA
>APFE031310984.1:31273-78845 GCA_000404065.3 Pinus taeda | reverse complement strand
ATTTCTAGAGCATTTTAGAAGATTGTTTGACGTGTATTGAGCGCCTCCAGATGGTTCATGCATCCCTATGAAAGAGGAACTTATCCCATCAAGAGAGGAACTTCCCCATCCAAAAGAGGGGAGTATCCCATTGATGTTGGACCTAATTAACTTCCTCTAGAACACTATAAATACAGGCATTGGGCCAAGGGAGGGAAGGTTGAAAGCTGAACATTCCAAAGGGAGATGCTGCTGGAATTAGGACTTCCATTGTAAGCTTGTGAGGAGAGATTACCATCCTTTCTTGTTTCATTTGGAAGTGGGTGAGCTTGTCAAAGTAGAGGAAAACTCTTGCTGGACCCTGGGAGGAATTTGCACAACACCAAGGCTCAGGTTGTAATGGTTTCTTTTGTTTCCTATTAATACAAATAAGTCCATTCTTCTCAACAATTTGTTATTAATGAGTTGTTTCATATACTCCTTGGTCTGTATGTTGAATATGTTTTATTTTATAAGATATTCAGGTGCTATTTAATCATTTGATTGTTAGTGAATGCATGTTTCGAAGTGAAGGAGGAGCTCATCCGGATCGACAAGGCTGGACTACTACAACAACGTTGGACTACAGGTAGGATCTAAACACTTGATTTCTTGTATGGTAAATACATGTTTAGAGAAGGATTGCTCTTAATTGTCTTGTTTGTCACTAGAAAACCTTAGGTTTCTAGGGAGGTTGGTTTTGTCCGCAAGATTAACTCTTTTCGCATGACAGTGTGGCATGGAATGAGGCCCCTGAATCTACCACCCAGGCATCAATAATATTTTCTAATGAAGAATCAAAGCATCTTGCAACACATCATCTATCACATTCACTTCATGATTGACTTCTCGCTGCCCATCTCCCTCTTTTCACTTCCGAGACTTACAGTCTTTCTTCAAGTGTCCTTTCTTCCCGCATTTCCAGCACACTATCCTCGATCTAGACTCAGATCTGCCTTTCCTTGACTTACTGCGATATCCCAGGCTCTTTCCTCTTTCCATTTTTCTTCTCCTAGCCTCTATAGTCAAATAATTACTTGATGTCTCACCGGAGCTTTTTCGTCGCATTTCCTCGCTATGGATTGCACCAACAACATCATCAAAATTTAAAGTACTAGATCCAGAGATAGAGTTACTAATGGCCATAACTAAACCATTCCAAATTTCTGACAATGAACACAAAAATAACAGAGCCCTAAACTTCATCATCAAAAGTGACCCCACAAAACTTAACAGACTAGTAACTGTATTAAATTCATTTAAATTATCAGCAATAGATCCACCTTCTAACATCTTCATATTAAATAAATGCTTCATAATAAATACCTTATTTGAGAATAAGTGTTTTTGATATAGTTTGGCCAATGCCAGCATTAAACCCTCTGTTGTCATCTCCTTTGAAATATTAAATACTGTTGACGCCGCTAGGCACAAACGTATTGTTCCAAGTGTCTTTCTGTCGAGAATATCCCATTCTGTGTTTGTCATAGTCATCGGCTTCTTTACCTTTCTGCTCATGGTTGGTACACATATTTCTAGTACAAATAATCTTCCATATGCATCTTAGTTTTGAACATTAAAATTTTCGACCCTAAACCTACCATCTTCTGCCATTGCTCCCACTCGAATTAGGAACCTTTCTCTCACCTGAGTTTATTATCCAAATAGACCTTCGGCTTTGATACCAGTTGTTAGAAAATTATATATTATATAGAAATGAAGCACATAAAATATATTACAGAAATATGAACACAGAAAACACATAAAACAAGAGAGACACAGATATATGTGGTTAACCCAATTTGGGTTATGTCCACGAGAAACAACCAGTCCTTCCTTTTATATTATCTAGCAAACTGAAGAGATACAACCTAAAAAAAATCCACTATAATTCCCTCTTTGTTCTCACACAATCTCCTCTCTCTTGCTCTCTTAGAATATAGATCTACATAGATGCAATACAGTTCCCTCATATATAGCGAGGGGTTTCCTTCTAGGGAAAAAAAACCCTAAATTAAAAATAACTTCTAGCATCATATCTCTGCCTAATGAATGGCCCAAATTGACTACGAAATTACAACATTTTAGAAGGAAATTTTACATCTATTTTTAGCTTCGGGGGCGTTGCCCCCGATCCCCTAGAGAGGGGGGCTCCTAAAGATTGCTTCCACCCCCCCTGGAACCCCCTTGCAGTGCAAATATTACTGACGGTGTTTTCGCCACATTATGAACTGGGGTCCAATGCAGTGCTATCTTTGAATAAAGAAGATAATTAGGCTCCACATCTAAAACAATGATCAATTGACAATGTTTTCCCATTAGACCACCTATGAGGAAACCCTTCCCCATAAAGTCAAGCTTTTAGTTTTGTTGGGTTTCTCTTGTGGGGAAGTCTCGATGCCATGAACAGAATCATGCTTGACACATGCACATTCTTTAACCTTACTCTTCCCCAAGATAACAGGTCCCACCAATCATTAACTTTCTTTTTCTATTGAACCAATGCCATCCTTAGACCCACATTATTCCTTTTTTTTTTAAAACCACCACAGAAAGCAATTTCATTGCTTTTCTTTTTTTTTACTTTGCTTTATAAGATTTTTGTTTTTGTTTTTGGCATATATATGATTTTTTTCTCTTTTTTATTTTTGGAAATTTGAATAGAGTGAGGATGAGCTACAACATGAAGAATGAGAAGAGAGTAGGGAATAACTTGAAAAGAAAATAAACACTCACAAAATTTTAGAAGGATTATATGTGGAATTAACTCTCTCTCTCGAACAATCGTTGTATGATCATGGATTTTTCCCTTTATAATATTGTCGTTATTTTTGCAACTGATTTACTATTAGTTTTTTCCTCTTTGTTTTAACTGAATAAAGATCGATTTTTAGAAATCTAAAATTAGGAATTTGTCCTCCTTACTGGATCCTACTATAAATATTCCACATTTCCCCTTTTATAAATTATTTAAAAAAATAATTTGGTGTCACAAATGTTGTTTTGTTTTTCTAAGGATATATCTATAATTTTATCCCTATATATTACCCCCAATGTATTATTCATTCTTATATCTTTCCAAAAAGATTTCATTTTCCCAAAACAAACATTGAGAACTCACAATGTGTTCTCTAGAAGTTCATGACTTAGCCATTATTGATATACATAAAGTGACTAGCCAAATGTTGATTTACTCAACACAAATCTTGGATTTTTTATTATAGATCTACCCTACGCATCCTACATGTAGGGATGGAATTCACAAACATTTATAAATAAATTTACTCATATTACTTGTGTGTGAAGTAGAAAGTCACAGAACCTTGTGTAGCTCACACATAGAGTGGTTTTTGGTTTCCATTGAATTTCCCAATCATCATGTTATGTCATTTCCCAATCATATGTATTCAACCACTTCCTTCTAAATGTACCTTGGGATATCCCCAACTGAGTTCCATGAGTTACAAATAACTAGAATAAGTCTTAGAATAAAGGTAGCCTAAAATACAGTCACAAAATTTTGTTACTTAATCATAAAAATAAAGTGCATTCACCCCTAATTGAATGTGATTTGGCTCTCATGGAAAAATATCAATAATAAAAGGTACCTAAGAGAAAGAGAGAAACACATTAGGGATTGGCTTTAAAAAAAATTCAACATTTCAATAAACTCATATTAATTGAAGGCTAAGAAGAGCCTATGGAATTGCTTCAAAAGAAAATAAAATCACCTTAAAACACAAAAAATTGCAAAAGTATTGTTGGTGGAATCAACTCTCTATATCATACAACTACTTTCTAATCATGATTTTCTCCCTTCATAATCTTTTCTTTATCTTTGAAACTACTTGAAAAATAGATTTTTCCTTTTTGTTATAACTGAATAAAGATCCATTTTTTGAAATATAATGTTAGGAGTTTTTCCTCCAAACTAGGTCACAATTAAAATATTCCATATTTCCTTCTTATAAATTATTTTCAAAAATAATTTGGTAATAGGTATGAAATTGGTCACAATTGTTCTTTTAATTTTCTAATTTTATATTTATAATTTTAGCCTTGGTGGTTTCTCCCTACTATTCTTCATTCTTTTAGCTTTCCAATGAGATTTGTTTACCCAAAAGGGACATTAGGAACTCAGGTTATGGTCCTCAGAAGTTCATGAATCATCTACCATTGCTTTGCTTGAAGTGACTCAATAATCATTGATTTACTCCACATAAATATTGGATTTTTGATTTATAAATTCGTCCTACTCATCCCACATGAATTATGAGAGGGAATTCACAATGATTTATAAATAAATGGGATCCTCATATTACTTGTATGTGAAGAAGAACGAGCCATGGGACCTTGTGTGACTCACACATAGTGTAGTTTTTGGTTTCCATCTCATTTCCCAATCATAATTTTATGTCATTTGTGTCCAATCACTTCCTTCCAAATGCTACTAAGTAGAAGTAGAAGTGGAGGTAAAGTACTTCTACCTGAAAGTAATACTTTTCATGAAATGGAATATAGATAAATCCTGTGAATCATGAAGATAATGATAAGAAGGGAGTAATGGAGACAGGTGGGTAAATAATTATATCTTTGGCATACGACAAAGTTGAGAAATAACGTTACTTAATGAGAAGATGATCATTAGAAATTTCTTCCTTTTTGCTTCTATCTATTAAAAAATAGAAACCATCCTTACAGCCTTGCTTGAAGAAGAGTGACAACATTAAGAGTGGCTAAAATCTTGTTGTTTCATAATCACTCTATTTGATGTGTGACATGAAAACACATCAACATGCAGATTTTTAATGATGATTTCCACATCATTTTCATCATTGCTGTGTGGAATTGTTGCATTACGCTCTATGGATTCTTTTACAATAGGAACGTGTGGGTAATCAATGGCCAAGGGTATCATAGTAATATATTCCCCTAATAAATCTCTAAGAGTGGTAGCGGTTATAGATTCGTGAGTTATAGCACTGGTGTACCGTGTGGAGATGCAGGTTCTTATTCCCCAACTAATGGAGTTGGAGATTTTGTGATTCTTGTTAAGATTCCAAAAAACTCTCCTAGGTTGTAGCTCGAAGATAACTGGTAACATGTAAATTCAACTACTATTGCAAGGTTTAATGGAAGGAATGATGGTTTGGTTCAAGCTAGATAACCACTTCTACTCTGTTTCACTCCAGACATGCAAAAACACCCTCATATTACAAGGCTTTAGACCACCAATGCTCACAGTTTAGATATTTAGGTGAATATGGAGAATACTAACCACACCAGCAGATACACAAGACCATGTGATGGCCGACTGCAACTAGTAAATAAACCTGCAAATCTAATCTATTAATGCAAAGATAGGATGATAGCTCTCCTGCATTAGATAGAAAGAAACCTGAGTAACCTATTCAGTGATGCATTCAATATTACAACACAGAGATAAGATGACAGTTATCTAGTGCTAAACATTAAGAGATCAAGAACACAACACATCAGGTACAAGCTTAGAACAGAGGAAAATGGACACTGAGCAGTTAACAACAAGAGAAGCTTGCATTGCTGAAAATGAAGATGAGACGCTGCAAGAGAAAAAATGTCTACAATCTCCAGAAGTTGAACCTTACATCAAATTCCAACCCTGATTACATCTTTCTCCTGGGTATTTATAAATTTACATTACAATGGCACCCGGCTGTTTAGGTATGGAGGGGTCATAATTAACCACCAACTACATTTAGTTGTCTGATGGAGTCTTTGGACGAGGTTGCTTGGTTCACTGGGTGAATTTGATCTGTTCAGGTGCTGCACTATCCTTTAGGTGGTTGGAGTTCTCGTACCAGTGGAGTCCATGACTGATAAATTTAGTTATAGAGTTGTGCTATGTCCTTTTCTCCTTTGGCCATGCTTTCTATTTAATTTGGTTGTTGGGGATATTACTGTAACCAATCCTAGCAGAGCTGGTCATCTCCCTCTTTGGGAAATAGAATGGTCAAGGATGTGGAATGCATGGGTACATGGATAGTTGGGATGAGAGAGAAGGATGACCGTCGGATTAGGGAAATGGATGGAAGAAATGGCTCGACAGAGGCTATCGATCGAGGTGGGAATGGTGCACGTCAGTGTCATCGGATCTTCAGTAGACAGATCGGACGATCATCGAGCGATGGAGTTGCACGGGCATTTAATGGGCGAGGGTGGTTTGGTCAGGCGGTAATGGTTTTCATCGCACTGCTTTTGGGGCTAAGTGGTAATGGCTTGAGGTCATGTGATTCCACTCAATAAGTGACACGTAGTAGCAGATGAGAGAGAAAAAATTCCCTCATAATGCACTATTGCTTGATCAAATTGTTTGCATGATGTATGTGAAGACCATCAGATCTGGCGGAGGTGATCTGACGGTGAAAATTTGTCTAGCGGGTCACCTTTATCGAGTGCAATGTGGGCTATTAGATTGGCAAGGAATGATCAACGGCGGGAAAGCGATGAGGGGTTTATGAGCACGTGAGGATGTATGGGTAAGGTTTTATGGTTAGTTTGACTTTGCGCTTAGAGTTGGGGTCAAAGGGTACTTTGTCGGATTTTAGAGGTTTATTTAGTGAATGGGAAAGGTTTAGAGGTGAGCGGGGTGAAGGAAGAAAGGGAAAAGTGACCAATGTGAGCCCCCTTTGGACACAACCAAACAGAACATGCTTCTTTCTCACCTTAGAAAGTCAGTGCTGCATAACAGAGCTAACATTGGCTCCTTCTAGGGATGAAAGCCTCCCTGTGAGGTTTCAAGAACCATAGACCACTGCCTTTCATACAAAAACGAGATCAACAATATTTCCTAGTGTTCCATTGGGCATGGAGTCTAATTAAGCCTACATAAAAACTTGTAAAAAGAACATATTTACAGTGCTAAGGCCTAATGGCCTTAATTAGCATAAACCTTAAAAAATCGCCCATTGATCGGGGCATCAAAAACTGTTTCTCCTTCCATATTTTGTAGCATGAAAGTGTTGCTCCCCTAGACCTGAGCAATGACAAAAGGTCCAGTCCACAAAGCATCGAACTTCCCATGATTGCGTTTCTTTTCCTTCAATGCATCCCATTTAAGAACCAAGTCTCCAATTTGAAAATTGTCCATCTTTGCCTTTTTATCAAAAGCTTCCTTGATTCTCTTTTGATGTGCTGCAGACTTTTCAATCAATTGATCTCTGATTTGATGCACTTTAGCCAAGTCACTAATCCTCCTTGCCATGTCATTTCCCTCATTCCTCCCTTCCTGCAAGAACTTGGCCACAGGGAGGGTCAAATGGATTGGGAATACAGCCTCAGTTTCGTATACCAGCATGAATGGAGAATTCCCTGTGGATTTCTTGGTGGTCACCCTGTCAACCCACATTGCAAACTTGAGTTTGCAATCCCAGTTCCTTTTGTGGTCTTCCAACAGCTTTTTGATTATCCTTATCAGGATCTTATTCGATGATTCTGCTAGACCATTACCTTGAGGGTAATATGAGGTGGAATGCACTAGTTTAATGCCCATTGAGTCACACATGTCCACCGACTCTTTTGCCCTGAAGGCTGTTGCATTGTCTGTAACCAATTTGTAAGGAGAGCGAAACCTAGTGAAAATGTTTTCTGTCAAGAACTTCATGACAACATGGTGATCAACTTTCTTACTAGGGATGGCCTCAATCCATTTTGTGAAGTAATCAGTGGCTATTAAGATCCATCTGTGCTGGCCACTAGAATGTGGATTAATTTCCCTATGAAATCCAAGCCCCACTGCTGGAAAGGGCCACTGGCATGTATTGGCTTCAAGGGTAAGGACTTCAATTGTTTTTTCGTTCAAACCTTTGGCATTTGTCACTGGATCTTACAAATGAAAAGTCATCAGAAAACAGAGTGGGCCAATAATACCCAGCTCTGAGGATCTTGTGGGCTATGGTTTTCCAATAGTGATGTCCTCCACAGATGCTGGAATGAAACTGATGCATGACCTCCACAGATTGTTCTTTGTCTAGACATCTTAAAAGGATTCTAGATGGATCCCTCCAATAAAGCAAGTTTTCATGAATACAGAACTTGGATACTCTGAGCTTAGCAGTCCTAACTTGGCTTGAACTAAGGCCTAGAGGGACTTCTAGCTTCAACAAAAATTGAGCTATTCTAGAATACCATTCACAAGAATCTAGATTTTTAGCCAACAACTGGTCATGTCCTTGTCCTACTATCGCTTCTTCTGTCTATCCATCCTCTAAATTTGTACCCATGCAGTTTATGTCAAGCATTTTGCAATTTTCTTCAGCCATTAGCTGAGCAAGGCCCTGGCCCTTGACAAGCTTAGTGGGCTTCAATTCTATGTTGAATTCAATAAGATTTACAATCCATTTAGCCCTTCTTCCATCAACATCCTACTACATTAGGACATCCTTTATTGAAGAAGAGGGCACATATGCAATTACCTCGGACTGCAGAATGTATATTCGGAAAGATTTAAAGATTTGATAAGAGAATAAGCCTGTTTTTCGATAATATCATACCTTAGTTCAACATCCCTTAAGGTTTTGCTGAAAAATGCCATTGGATACTCTGAATCCCCATCATCTTTCTGCAATAATACTGCTGCAAGGGTGTCACCAGAAGCAAAGGAGAAAATATGGAACTCCTTGCTATAGTCTAGGCTGATCAAAGTGGGGGCTTCCATAATAGCTCTTTTGATGGCTTCAGAAGATCTTCTTGCTACATTAGTCCATTTGACTTCTGATCCCTTCTTTAGCATGGAGGTGATGTGTTTTACCAATTCTGCAAAATTAGGAATAAAATTCCTTACAAAAATTATTTTTCCCAAAAAGGATTGGATGTCCTTTTTGATCTTGAAGCAAATAAGGCCTATATTGCTTTCACTCTCTCTGGGTCAATCTTGACACCTACAATAGAAACAATGTGTCCTAGATGTTTTCCCTCTTCTAAAGAAAATTGTGACTTCTTAGGATTTACTGATATCCCAAACATTTTGCACTTCAAAAAAACCTTCTTTAAATGCTATAGATGATCTTGATGAATGCTAGAGTATACTGTTATATCATCTAGGTAGACAAGGATAAACTTATCCTTCTCTCCTACAAAAACTATATCTAAGGCCCTCTGAAAGGTGGCCCTAGCATTCATCAGCCCAAAGGGCATATTAGAGGACATAAAAGTGCCCCAAGGAGTGGTGAAAGTTGTCTTTTCTTGGTCATCTAGATGTACAACAACTCGGTTATACCCTAAAAATCCATCCAGGAAAGACATAACTTTGGCTCCTGAGACTTTCTGTAGCAAATGCTCCATCTTCGACAGGGGATAGTTGTCCTTTATGGAACATTTGTTATCAACACACAACCTGATTTCTCCACTTTTCTTCCTCACCAGTACCAAGTTGGCTACCCACTTTGAATATCTCAGGGAAACTATGATTTTGGCAGCCAACAACTTCTTGATTTCTTTTTGAATCAGAGGGAGGAGCGAAGGATTTATGGGTCACATATTCTATTTAAAAGGAAGGGTGTCTTTCTCCATTGGGATCTTATGTTGGATGATATTTTTGTCATAAGTTTTAAGGTCACTGTATTCCTAGGCAAAGACATCAACAAATTGCTTCATTAAGGTGCAGTACTTAGAACTTTGGGCAGTAGACAAATGGGTGGACAAATTTATATACTTTGGATAATTTGGACTCCCTATGTTATGCCTATGGACTACAGACCGATTTTCTTTTTGGGCCATCTTATGAGGCACATTATTATGGTCAAACAAATTCTCTAGTGGCACTAGCCCTTTAGGTATATGATTGCTTGGCAACTGTACAATGTTGTCTTGGCCAATTCTGTTCCTTAGCTGGGGCTAGGGACATTCCTCCAAGGTTTCATTCTCTTGATCAATTTGCATTTCAAAGAATTCATCAATGACTTGTAGAAACCTATTTACTTCATCATCATCCTCAAAGACTTTCCAGTGCTGGACATTATCAGGCAAGGATGGTCTATATTTTATCTGGACTTCATAAGCCAATCTAGGAGGCATGGGAGGGATGAATATTCTAACAGACACAAAAAGGGAATCAACAAGCTGATTTTTTACTCTGGGAATATATGAGATACCAAAGCTGTCAAAAGAATATTTGAGTCTCCATACCTCATCTTTGTATGCTTTCATCCTTGGGTGCCTTGTTTTGAATGTTTTGTTCACTTGTTGAATGATGAGATCAACATCTCCAAACACCTTTATGTCTCTAATTCCCATGTCCTTGGCAGTGTTTAAGCCCAATATCAGAGCCTCATACTCTACTATATTGTTGGTGACCTAAAAAGTCAGCTTAAAAGACAGATGTGTGCTTTCTTGTTTTGGAGACACCAACACCACTCCTGCTCCTACAGTTTCCTTTGAACAGGCTCCATCAAAGAACATATCCCAAGCCTGTGTCCCTTCCTCTTCCATGGCCTGACATATTGGTTTCTTGAGCTGCACCAAGGCCCTCTAGGATTCTTCAATTTGGAGAATACATGCTCCAAAATCAGTGTCCATAGCGTAAATGGGATGATTAGTGGGATTCTTCTCATCACTGATGATATAGGCTAGTTGGTCTTCCTTGTATAGTCTTCTGCTTTCTCCTCCAAAAACTGGAATGGTGGCATAAGACAAGTCACTTTGCAATGTCCTACCAAACCTCTTAATCCAACCTCCGGAAAGTAGCATACCAAAATTAGGGGGGACATCTACTACCACAATATCCATCATCATGCTTTTCATGGGAAACTAAGTTAGGGTGATAGCTAAGTCTTTGATTAACCCCAGACATTTCACCTTCCTTGAATCAAAGGAGAACAAGTCATGATAAGGTTTGGTAATATCAAGGCCTAACTCTTCCGTGACAGCTTTGGGCATTAGATTATGGCTGGCACCTATGTCAAACAGACAGTTGTGGAGGATTTTGTCATGAATGGTCAAGGAGACATAAAATGATGGGGAATTGTCATCAACAGGTTCAATCATTGGGCTAAGCACAACTGCAAATTTATCATCTTATAAATTCACATAGTCATTGGATGTTTGTGTGGCTTTTAGCTCAAGGGCATCAAGGATGGGTTTCTTAAATACCTCAATCTTTACAAGTTCTATTAGAGGTACAAATATTTTTAACTTCTGGACTTTTGATTCAAAACTAAAAGGGGAAGGATACTTATCAGGGCCTCTTACCTCTTGAGCTGGTGCTTTCAGGATGGTAGGATCAGCTATCAGTCACTTCTGCTTACTGATCTACTACTCTATGGGGATAGTAGCTCTTTGGGTAAGATTCTCTTTGACATTACTTTCTCTTGACCTCAGGTTATATCTCTGCTAGTCTTTAGTCTACAAAATAGATTCTCTATCCCACTCTTTACTGGTTTGGTCCTTGAGTAATAACTCCTCATAGGTATCTAATGTCAAAAAGGCAACACTGCCCTTGTCTTCCATGCAGTGAATCTCATCCTCTTCATCAAAATGCTCCTACTCCATGACTATGTTTTGGAAAGGAGTCTAAAGCTTTTGTTCTTCACTAGCCTCTTTGCCCCTCTGAATTATTTGCAATTGTTCATTTTCTCTTCTGAATGGATTTGGATTTCTTGGAGCACATGTATTAGGAAGCCTTTCTTTCCCAAAACTATGCTCAACCTTTAGTTTGGATATTTCAGCAGCCAATGACTCTATCATTTTAGTCATTTTGTCTATTTTGGGTTCTCAAGATGAAGAAGAAGAGGAAGACTCACCTCTCTGCCTCCTTCTATTAGCATGTCCTTTGAGTTTCTTTGTAGCCATGATATTGGATTCCACCTCCAAGGCTGCATCTTGCATTTCAACTAGAGTAGCACATCTTCTCTCTCTTAATAGCAGGTAGAAATGAGAATCAAAGGAATTGGCATAGGTGAATTTGGTAGAGGTGGGGGTAGGCTTCAATTCAGCTGGTATCTTGCTATACATATGATTAAATCTTTTATTAAAGTCAGACAATTACTCCTCATTTTCCCTTTTCAGGTTGCCAAACTCAGTATGGTAGTATAGCAGGTCTTTCTTATCTCCCCAATTCTTTAAAAACACATCATCTAATGCTTCAATGTCTGTTATAGACCTAAGGGTCAGATATCTGAACCACTTTCTAGCCTCTCCATCAAGGATTTGGACAAATACTCTCATCCACACATCATATTCACTGATATCTAGGTTATCAGCATAGCTATAAAAAGACTCAAGGTGTTCTTCAGTTGTTACTCCTTCTGTACGAGTGAACTTAGGCATGTATTTATGATAGTTTCATAGAGGCATGGAATTCAAAGGTATAGGCAGGATCAGGGGTCCATACCTAGTAGCTATGATTCTTTCCATATTGGTGGGCACTTGCGGACCTGCCATGACTGGGGTAGATGGAAGGGTACTGGTAGTTTGGATGATAGAAAGCTAAGAAATGAATGACAAGGATAAAGCAATTTGATGGACAAGAGGGGAGGTTTCCTTTGGGCTAATATCCAAAGGGGAACTTATTGAACAAGGAGCTTTATGAATCTCTGAGAGTATTTCTTCACTGATAGTGCTAGGCTTTATATTTTCAACATGTGCATGCTCAGTTACAAGCCTTTCTTACAGAGATGCATGAGATTGTTTAGGCTTAATTGATCCTAGTGCTCCCTTTTGTGATGTCTTTCTCTGCTTGACAATCTTCTCAGGGTCAGCTACTAGGTCAGATGGTGATTTTTGAGGATTTCTTTGAGTATGCCTCACAAACTGAGCCAAAACTATGATGTGGAGTTCTTGAGAGGTTCGACCTCTAGTAGAGTTGCCAGATAGATGATTACAACCAAAAATGTGTCCAGAAATTGTCTATCATCAAAGTTGGATCTTTGTCATTCTCCCAGGGAAGCTAAGCTTCAATCTCCTCTCCCTGGAAACGACGCCAATTATGTTAGGATTCCAAAAAACTCTCCTAGGTTGTAGCTCGGAGATGCCTAGTAACATATAAATTCAACTATTGTTGCAAGGTTGAATGGAAGGAATGATGGTTTGGTTTAAGCCAGATAACCACTTCTACCCTGTTTCACTCCAGACATACATGAACACCATCAGACTACAAGGCTTTAGACCACCAATGCTCACAATTTAGATATTTAGGTGAATATGGAGAATACTAACCACACCAGCAGATACACATGACCATGTGATGGAAGACTGCAACTAGTAAAAAAACTTGCAAATCTAATCTATTAATGCAAAGATAGGATGACAGCTCTCCTGCATTAGATAGAAAGAAACCTGAGTAACCTATTCAGTGATGCATTCAATATTCCAACACAAAGATAAGATGACAGTTATCTAGTGCTAAACATTAGGAGATCAAGAGAACAACACATCAGGTACAAACTTAGAATAGAGGAAAATGGACGGTGAAAAGTTAACAACAAAAGAAGCTTGCATTGTTGAAAATGAAGATGAGATGCTGCAAGCGAAAAAATGTCTACAGTCTCCAGAAACTGAACCTTACATAAAATTCCAACGCTGACTACATCTTGCTCCTGGGTATTTATAAATTTACATTACAATGGCACCTAGCTATTTAGGTATGGAGCGGTCATAATTGACCACCAACTGCATTTAATTTTCTGATGGAGTCTTTGGATGAGGTTGCTTGGTTCGCTGGGTGAATTTTATATATTCAGGTGTCGCACTATCCTTTAGGTGGTGGAGTGCTTGTACCAGTGGAGTCCATGACTAATAAATTCAATTACAGAGTCATGTTGTCCTTTTCTCCTTTAGAGATGCTTTTTGTTTAATGTGGTTGTTGGGGATATTATTGTAACTGATCCTGGCAGAGCTGGTCATCTCGCTCTTCGGGAAATAGAATGGTCAAGGATGTGGGATGCATGGGTACATGGGTAGTTGGAATGAGAGAGAAGGATGACCATTGGATTGAGGAAATGGACAACGGAAATGGCTCAGCGGAGGCTATCGGCCGAGGTGGGAACGGTGTGCGTCAGTGTCATTGGCTTTTCAGTGAATAGTTTGGATGGTCATTGAGCGACGGAGTTTCACATGCGTTTAACGGGTGAGGGCGGTCTAGTCGGGTGGTAACGGTTTTCATTGCATCGCTTTTGGGGCTAAGTGGTAATGGCTCGGGGTCATGCGATTCCACTAAATGAGAAACACGTAGTACTAGATGAGAGAGAAAATCCACCCTCATCACACGCTATCACTCGATCAAGTTGTCTGCGCGATGTATGCGAAGACCATCAGATCTAGTGGAGATGATCTAATGGTGAAAATTGGTTGAGCGGGTCACCTTTATCAGGTGTGACATGGGCTTTTAGATTGTCAGGGAATGATCAACGGTGGGAAAGCGATGAGGGGTTTATGAGTGCGTGAGGGTGTATGGGTAATATTTTATGGTTGGTTTGACTTTGTGCTTAGAGCTAGGGTCAAAGGGGACTTTTTCGGATTTTATAAGGTTTATTTAGGGAATGGGAAAGGTTTAGAGGTGAGCAGGGTGAAGGAAGAAAGGGAAAAGTGACCAATGTGAACCCCCTTTGGACACAACCAAACAGACCATGCTTCTTTTTGACCTTAGAAAGTCAGTGCTACATAGCAGAGCTAACAATTCCTACTAGTGGATTTGCAACTTTTACAATTACTTCTAGTGGAGTTACAGTTTTACCAATTTGTGTACCTACCTTGATAACCTCATCCCATGTTCTACCCTCTAGAGTCAGGTCTTGCACCACTAGTAGTTTTACTA
Source organism: Pinus taeda (assembly GCA_000404065.3). NCBI lineage: Eukaryota > Viridiplantae > Streptophyta > Pinopsida > Pinales > Pinaceae > Pinus > Pinus taeda. The sequence goes on along the minus strand of APFE031310984.1, from coordinate 64,039 downwards.
GATCATGGTTGGAGAGATCATCCTTGAGCCATCAATATTTGTTTACTTGCATTTTCATGTCCTTTATTGTTTTTACGAAGAAATGTGGCATGTTGATGCCTTGGGTGGTTTATCAGTCACATATGTGTTTGTTAGGTGCTCGAAAATCACGGTCGATAAGCTATATATCATTGAATTGAAATAAATTTGGGTGGGAGTTATTGATTATGTAAGAACTAACGATAGATCTCTCCCATCATAATATCAATGGTGTACATATGCTCATTGCATTTAGACATGTTGCGCTTTTAACATGTTACTAAAACCCTGATGAATTTAAATGCAAATTAATTCACCGCGAATTAATTGTCCAATGTTAGATTCAACTCTTGTGCCATCAACATCACATGTAAACTGCAATGTGGGTTGACCACAGACTTCCTGCCTAATACATCCCCACCATCAGCTTCAAGTGAGTCAGATGGTCACTAAGTCTTCTTGCATTAGAACTTGCATGACTATTGCACCCCCTCTTCCAACCCAATGTAATCCTAGTCATTAATCTATTATAGATCTATGATGATCGCACCATAACTTACCGACGATATAATTGTTTATGTTTGTACAATGAGTGGTTCCCTCTATCCTTTTTTGGTGAGTTATATAATAGCCGAATGACATCTACATGTGACATTTAATTGTCCTTGTAATATCCATTTAACCTTAATTGGTGCCAACCTTTTCACCATTCCCTTATTCGGCCTCATTCCTGCATGTCCTTTGGAGGAGCCCATTCATGGTCGAGAGTAGACATGAAGTAGGTCTTAACCAAGAAGCTACGATTCTTCCATGTGGTAAGTCACCCTTGCATGTTTTCCTTTTTTTGGTCAATAATTTAATCACAAAACTATGTGGCATCTGAGTCATCTAGGAAGGAAGCTATGGATAATGAGTTTTCAGGGATTTAAGACACGAAAGTAGGCTTCAGACACATTCTTACCCTTAAAATAACCTTGACCCTCTGGCGTTTTACATGTTTATTGAAGTATGGGGTTGTGCATGAAAGTCTACCTCCTATCCAGTTCAACACTAATTCAATTTGATTGATAGCTGAGTAGTATGAGCATCACCACCAAGCATTCTTTTTTAAGTTTAGCTGTAATATTTTTCTAAAGCTGGATGACGAAATAATTGAGAAAATGGTAGGGATACCTTCGCAGGGAATCAACATAACCAACAAAGGGTTAGACCACAAGTATATCACCTGGGCTGAGAGTGGCAAGCTCAAATTCTTAACAACCATGTTTGAAAATCTAGACCCTGAATTGAAACTGCTCTTTCCTATACCTACGCAATGCTTGAAGCCATTATTCTATAATATAACCTCCCTCCTCTCGGTAATATTTGGTTTGGCCGATGTTACCAAAATGGATGAGTCAATTTTCTTGGATATATGACTCGTTACACTTCAACTAAACCTTCAAGCCATAAATTTTCCCAAATACTTGAACTAATCCCTTACAGGTTATTTATCCATAGGTATTCCTTTTAGTTCTTTCCACCATAGTTCATATCTCATTCATCTTGTTATTTTTAACTATCCTTCTTAATTTTTATCTTCTAAGCTTCTCCTGAGCATTATAGATGCTGACCATGGGGAGAAACAAGTTTTCCATTAGTCTGATGCAATTTATCCCCAGCGTGTCCCCCATGCATATTCACATTACACAGACTACTTTGCATACCCTATGAGGGTTAAGTTAATGAAAGCCGAGGTAAACATGCTTTCAGAAGATCAAATGAAAATGTTAATAATGATAGAAGAGCAGATGAGAAGAAGCTCATTTTTATTTCCTGATTACACTGGAATTCTGTTATACGGATTCGATAAGTGGCTCTCTTAGTTACCTAAATACGTGTCACAATTATTATTTTCTTATCAAGTACTTAGACAAAAGATGATAGTAAATGAATTTCATTTTGTTTCCAATAAAAAGGGGTCATTGTTTAGTTATCCATATTCTATTTATCGTTTGATTGATAGAAAAAAGAAGCAATAGATGTATTGGAAAATGAATTTTTCTCTTTGGGATTTCTTCAGAATGACCTTTGGCATTATGATCCTATGGGGATCATCTGATCTTTGAATAAGCATGTTGGATTATCAACTTATGTTCATGAAAAAAGGCTAGAAGTAGAAAAGTTAGCCAAATGAAATCTACTCAGTGATACCATATACTCAATGACATCTACAGAAATGACAGAGATCGCTATCGAAATTGGCTCGAGAAATTCAGAAGTCTATATACTCGAAGGGGATGCAGACCCTATAATTTCTTTTCCCACTACTCCTGCATCTAAAAGCAAACCTGAGGCCCTAATTTCTTTTGAGGTGTCACATCAAGTGAAGCTAAGAGAAGATGGCATGGATAGTCACATATTTAAACATGAAATTGAACAATTGGAAAAAGAAATCCGACACACCTTAGAGGAGATAAAACCTAAGGACTCAGGAATAAAATCCCTCGACATTAAGGATACTTTTATCGAGAAGAAGAAAATAATGGAAACCAGTACCGAGTTGTACACATTCTCAGAATAATCCCAGTCAATGGACACCTCACCAGCTAAAGAGGTGATTCTCATAGGTGGACTACGATTCATCTCTGCTGTTGACTTTAATATAAACGTTTTAAACCTCACAGTTGTCCAGCTAGAGATTGGGGAGAATTAATAGATGTTGGCATCTATGACCCCTTCACTAGCCAAAAAGTTGGGAAGAGTGTCAGATATGGATGTCATCAACTTGCATTGATAGGCAGGTGAAATTGTGGACCAAAGATTACTTAATTCCACTACTGGGAAAAAAAATGCAAGAAATGTTCTAGAAGGTGTCCGAGCAGTTACAAGTGGCATGTATGGCTTTGAAAATAAAAACTAATTGAATAAAGGAGCTAGAGGATATAATCATTCGACAATCTGGCCAACCAAAAGATATGGATCCTATTAAGAAGTTGCTGGAGGAGAAAGAAAAGGAGATCAAAGCCCTTCAGTCAATCCTTAAAATCCCTGATCATGATCCTCAAGTCTTGATCTAGGATTTCAAAAGGAAAGAAGAATTTGAAGCTCACCTCTAGGAAATGGAAGTGGCCCTACGACTTAAAGAGGAAGAATGAGAAAATGGTCTCAAACAGATGGATCTTTTGACATCATAATATCATGAAAAATAGGAACACCATCTAAAATTTTTTGCCAAATACAAGGCTTTGATCGATCAAGCTATTAATTCTGCCCAAACATCATAGGATGAAGATCCTAAATTTTTGCATGTCAAAATAACCCAGTTGGAGAAAGAGCTAAATTTTCCAAAGCATAGAAACAAAGAGCTAAACATATAATAGAGAAATTGGTAGTCCAAAACAATGAGGAGATCAAGCAAGTCCAAAGTGATTTGAAGAACGGGCATGAAGAAGTAAAGTCCCTTCGAGAAGCCCTTCAAATTTCTATACTGGGAAGGAAAGTATTGGTGCAAGAAAAAGAGGAGATATGGAGGGAGAATGGTAGAAAATCACCACAGTTAAAGCCTATGTAGTGATGCTCTCAAATTGTGAGAAGGGCATAAAGAAAAATGCAAACATAGAGGAAAACATAAAAGCTGCAACCCTTGATGAAAGATTGAAGGATGTCGACTTCCTCATTGATGTAACAAACCTAGAGAAAATTCCATATAATAAAAGTTAATAAAGGAAAAAATAACAACCACAATTGATAGGATACTTATTCCAAATTAATTGTTGGGAAAAATCCTAGTGATGGGGATCACTTGTGATTGTTTAATGGCTAAGGATTTGGAAAGGAAAAATGGCATTTTTAGCACATTAATTTATGAACATAATGGAAATTAGGAGAAAAGGGAGGCGAAAGGTCACAAGTTGCATGTGAGGAGGAAAATGAAGGAGAATAATGGAAAATGAATAAAATAACGGCCTCATTCATAAAAAGGTTTCTGAGGATCAATTGGTAACCTTTTTTCTTAGTTCACCTTTGGAGCTCTCTCATTATTCTCTTTCTCTCTCTCATACTCTTGGATACTTATAGCTTTCTTGGACCACTCTTGGAGGGTGTGGCATACTTGGATTTTTGTTGCAAGAAGGAAAATGAAGAGCAGGAAAGCACAAGATGACATCAGGATCAACAACTATAGCGAGATTTTCTCCTAGGTACCAAGTTGCATGTATGTTTTCCTCATTAGTTTTGGCATGCATGGCATATTCATGTGGATTATTGGTCATGAGTTGTCACTAGAATGGAGGATTTCCTAGATTAAGAGTGGATTGCCTAGCCTTGCCATTTCCTGGATAATCATGGAGATTGTGGGTTTATTTTCTTGTTTTGTTTTTCTTAGTTCTCATTTTTCCTTAGCTTGGGTTGAGTTACTAGTTCCTGGAGCCTTGGTTGTACAAAATTTCTAGAGCCCTGTAACAACATGGGTTGAGTTACTAGTCCAGTAGTCTTGGTTGTAAAATTTCTTTGGAGCCCTTGGTGGGTTGAGTTACTAGTCCTGGAGCCTTGGTTGGACAAACACTCTGGAGCCCAACGACAGTTGTGGGTTAAGTGACTAGTCCTAGAGCCTTGGTTGAAAAAAATTCTTTGGATCCCTAAATATTTGGGATATAGACAAATCTGATGATGGTTTTGGTGATGTCCAACTGTGAGGTGTAATCACTATTTGATGGGTTAAGGTCGTTGGCCTCTGGAATCTGTGGATGGTTTTGGATTGATGTGTTTTATGAGATCCCACATTTATGCTTGGAATATGGCACAGGGGTGAATGGCTTAAGAGAGATTTGGCTCAACCATTCTATGGTTGGGTGGAATGTCGAAGTCCGATCCCAGGTTTGGATTTTGCATTATCAATACGAGGTTATTTCTCCTTATATTTATATGAGTACTATATTGGTTTATATGTGGTTCATATGGTTGTGATTTCATTGATATTTATGCTGCTATTATGTTGGTTACATATGTGTTTTATGACAGTAACTATGTATGGCTCTCATCAGGTTTTTACTTGTAAATGAATGAACAGTATCTATGACCTAATGGATGAAATGGAAGTCAATGTGTTGAGGCATCAATGTCTCTTAGTGATTCTCAGGTAAGTATGAGACCACTATACTCTGATATGTTATTTACACCTATAGATTACATATTTGTGATATGTTTGATGAAATGCCTATCATGGCTAGTAGGGGTCAATTCAAGGTCTTATTCAAGTAATTTATTTTTCACTATCATTTCCCTGTTATCTTACTATTTTGAAGATGCAATTCTATTATGGGCAGTAACCTGGGCTCTCATCCTAAAAAAGTGGCTGAAATCCCAGGGACGTTGGCACGTCACCATGAAAACATTTCACTAGAACCTTGCTTGCAGACTTGTGAGAGAATCCAAAGGTCCCCAGACATTGGCATGCCCATAATATCAGAGATTCTAGAGCTCAAGTAGTCCAAAATATCAGTGGGACCTAGGGGCTGGTTGGAAAAAAGGTTGGATTGGTTCTTGAGGGTCATAATGCTGATGTTGAATATCTATATGGTGTGTTTCCACTAGTTCCTCTTCCTTAACGTGACTTAGGAGGTAGAATCATATCATAGTGGCCTCTCATCACATGTTTAAACTAGCTAGCTGGTTGCTTCGGTAGATGAGGGAGGAAGGCATTACAGAGTGGTATCAGAGCATAGTTGACCCCTCAGATTGGATGGGCTATGTGTTTGTCATGCAAGAATGTAAGTTTCATGTGTGTCTCTTAGACTATGCATTCCATGTGCTTGTTTCATTTTCATGATGTTGATTATGGTTGTAGTGATCTCGTCATGTGGAAGTTGATGTTGTTATTGTTGAGTGTATCATTGTGAGTGTATGACTGGTTACATGACATTATATGTCTCTTACACCAATCATTTTGTACACATGATTACATTCTTCTATGTTTGGTTACATTATTGTATGCTTGGTTGCATGTATCATTTTGGCAGGTTTGGTTACAAGTATTGTTCGTTTATTCTTGATTACATGTGATTATGCATATGTGTGTTTGGGTGCACATTACTTATACATGTTCATGTTTAAATGTGGTCAATTTTATAGTGATGTAGTGGTTGTTTTCATGCATGAGGTCACGATGTGTGTTGTTATTAAGGTCATGCATTGATGAATGGACCCTAGCTAGAATGATGGTTTCATGGTCATATGCTTATGTGTTATGTTTCTATATGTTGTCATGATTATGTTATACATGTATCACGTTGATTTGTTGATATTGTAAAAAAGGTATCCTCCCCGAGCTATACTACAATATGTTGGTTTATTGTGATTTGGTTTAGTTGACATGATATATCTTGTAGGAAGAAATATCAAATAGCTAGCACGATGGTAGACTACAAAGACTCTCCCTATGAATCAAAAGAGTTGTATGGATTTGGGAAATCTTCCGATTTGGAAGATACACTAAGAAGATTAAGGGAAGAAATAAGGATATGAAAGGAAGATAATGACAAAATCATGCAAGAACAAGAGAAACAACATAGATAAATGTAGCGATACTTAAGATTTTTTCATATTTGCAATGACAGTGACCACCTTGGTTCAACTATGAGCAGGAGGACATAACTAATGGGACATATGATTGTAGGTCGCATGGTGGTCACATGTCAGATAGATATGACACAGTTAGAGATGGCATATTTTTGGACACTCCGAAGAGGAGAAGGGATAGACACAGGTATTGTTCTAGTTCTGATTCAGTTGGGCACTATGACCGTCATTGTTATCATCCATACAAGAGGAGGGATATGGGATACTTTCCATATGAGTGTAAGAAAACAAGGCCACCTACATTTGATGGAGAGATGAAGAAACCACAGGATGCAGAGGCATGGTTTCTTGGCATGAGGAAGTTCTTCAGGTTACATGGCTATTTAGAGAACATGAAGGTGATAGTAGCTACCTTCAGTCTCAAAGGTAAAGCAAACATTTGGTGGTAAGACGTGAAGAATTTTAGATGTATTCATGAGGATGACTTGATCTGGAGTGAGTTTGAGTGAATATTCAAGAAGAAGTATTTGTTAGAGAGGTACTTTGATGACAGTGAAAAGAATTCTATGAGATAAAAATGGGATAGATGACATATGAGGAGTACACTAGCAGGTTCTTGGAGCTACTGAGGTATGTGACTTATCTTACAAAGGAGAAGGCCAAGATTTAGAGGTTCATTAGTGGATTACCAATTGCAATTAGAGATAGGATTGACCTCAATGAGCCTAGATCATTGGAGAAGGCCACCCGGAACCTAAAGAAATGCTATGAACAATCGAAGCACAGATCTGAGACTAAGCCAGATTAGAAATGTAATGAAAGGAAAAAAGGAAAATGGGACAAGAAACAAGAAACACCTTGGGGTACAAATAATGAAGAGGATGTTGTGCCATTTAATAAGTTCAATGCATCAGATAGAGGATAGGGACATCGATCTAAGGAGAAGAATAAGGAGCCCATGCAGTGTTGGACTTGTGAAGGGGATCATCACAGGAGAGATTGTCCACAATATCAGGGTGGTAGCCCTCAGATATACAATGCACAAGATGCATAGACTGTTGGGGATGTCTGTCAGAGTGTTCTTAATATTTATGCAACATTGGATAAAAGACAAGTAGATTATCAGGCATCTATCATTGAGATGGATGGTAAGCTTTTTGATCAAGTTATTTCTATTTTGATTGACCATGGATCTAATTATAGCTATGTTAGTCCTGACTTGATGGATAAGTTTGCTTTGAGTAAGGAATTACATGCCAAATCTTGGTTAGTGCAGTTGGCTACAGGTACAAAGAAGCGAGTTCATCATTGGGTAAGAGCTTGTGCATTTGATTTGAATGCTATGCCTACTGCAACAAATTTGAATGTATTACTATTGGGGACATACAATATGTTGTTAGGCATGGATTTGTTGTACCTTCATAGAACCAAGGTGGATTATTATGACAAATCCATTGACTGCTTGGATGAAAATGGGGAACCAGTAGTCTTATAGGGAAACAAGAAATCCACATCAGTTATGATGGTGATAGCTATCCAAGAAAAGCGTAGTCACAAAAAAGGGTATGCATTATTTGTAGTGCACATTTCTATTGACAATGGTAGGGAAGTTAAGGATGAAAATGTATTAAGAAGGTACCTAGTTCTACAAAAGTTCAAGGATGTATTTCCCGATGACATTATAGAGTTTCCACCTCACAGGGAGGTAAGCGTTTCTATTGAGTTGGTGCCAGGGGCATCTCCAGTAACAAAATCACCTTACGTGATGAGCACACCCAAGTTCATTGAATTGAAGCTATAGCTGAAGGAAATGTTGGACAAGGGGTACATTAGGCAAAGTGTATCACCATAGGGAACTGGTATTTTTTGTGAAGAAGAAATATGGTACTCTTAGATTGTGCGTTGACTACAGGTAGTTAAACAAAGTGACCATTAAGATTAGGTATTCATTTCTAAGCATTCATGTCTTGTTTGATTAGTTGAAGGGAGAAACAATGTTCTCGAAGATTGATATGAGATTTGAATATCATCACATATGTATCAAAGAGGAGGGCATTTACAAGACAACTTTCCAGACCAGGTATGGCCATTATGAGTTTGTTGTAGTTCCATTCGGTTTGACTAATGCACGAGCTACATTTATGTGCTTGATGAAAAGTGTGTTATGTCTATACTTGGGTAAGTTTGTTATTGTGTTCATTGACATATTGGTATATTCTAAAAATGAGGAAGAGCATGTCAAGTATTTAGTAGAAGTGTTGAGGTTGTTAAGAGAGAATTAGTTGTATGCTAAGCTCAACAAGTGTATTTTCTTTGAGACTGAGGTACATTACTTGGGCTATGTTGTCTCCAAGGAGGGCATTATAGTAGATCTAGAAATGATAAGGCCCATTATGGAGTGGGTAGCTCATAAGAATGTGGATGAGGTGAGGTATTTCATGGGATTGGTAGGATATTATAGGAGGTTCACTAAGCAATTGTCACAGATTTCTTATCCTATCACATCATTGCAAAGGAAAAGTAACAAGTTCAAATGGATGGAGTGTGAGGCCAGCTTCGAGCAAATTAAGTAGTTGTTGACACATGCATTAGTGTTAAAGATTACAAATCTAGACAAAGAGTTTGTAGTATGCATATATGCCTACAAGAAAGGACTTCTTGGAGTCATCATGCAAGATTGATAGGTGGCATGTTATGAGTCACGAAAGTTGAATGAGCATGAGCAGAACTACCCCACACATGATCTTGAGTTGGCAACAATCATAGATGCGTTGACGATGTGGAGGCACTATCTTCTTGGTGGGAGGTTTACATTGATGAGTGATCTCAATGGTTTGTGATATCTATTTGACCAACCAAATGTGAATGGTAGGCAAGCTTGGTGCTTGGCCATAACCAGTGAGTTCACTTTTGAGATCATATATATCAAAGGTAAAGAGAACAAGGTGGCAGATGCTCTTAGCAAGAAGATACAAGTAAATCACTTAGTAGATATGAGATCCTATGGGATAGACATTAGGGGAATTTTGAGGTCTAAAATGGGCCTCCTAAGTAAATTATAAAATAATAGTGTAAATAATAAAATAATATTAGATTAAATCATCAAATTTTAGAGGGAAAAAAGAAAAAACTATTTTTTCAATTCATATTTTCAATTTATCTCCCTATGGGTTTAATCAAATTTTGAGCAGAAACACTCATTGGATGCATAATTTGATTCCTCATCCAAGGAGTACCCATGTTTAATACTTTTGATGGACCATGCTACACAAAAAATGAAAAATAAATGAAAAATGTGATTGCAATAACATTGTTTCATGTATTTCTCATTTTTCATGTAGCAGGGTCCATCGAAATTATGTAGCATGGGTACTCCTTGGATGAGGAATTAATTTTTTCATCCAATGAGTACTCCTGCTTGAAATACGAGTAAACATTTAGGGAGATAAGTTGAAAATATGAGTTGAAGAAGTATTTTTATTATTTTATTATTTTTTAATCATTTTACTTTTTTACTCAAAAAATGGTGAATCATTCCCCATGGTTGATATCATCATCTTGAATCCTATTGGTTCTTATAAAGTTTATTTTGGTTGTAGATTATTCTCAGGAGGCCCATTTTATATCTCAAAATTGCCCTAACTATATCTCAAAATTCCCCTAATGTTTAAAGGATATGATCTTGCAGGCAGGTTAGCAGGATGTCAAATATATGGAGATTATGCATAGGTTGCAACAGAGTACTAGTACATGTACAGGTGATAGTATAGGTACATGTACATGTACATGTACAAGTAAATGTAGTGGTAGTGGTAGAGGTACAGGTGTCGGTGCATGCGATGTATACTATTTCCTTACAATAGATGGATTGGTTAGATTCAAAGATAGGATATATGTGCCATATAGCAATGAGCTCAAGAAAGTGATCTTGAGGGAGTTTCATGCTAAACGATATTTAGGTCACCCAGGTTATCAGAAGACACTGCAAACAGTGAAGATATTTTATTGTTGTCCAAACCTAAAGAAGGATGTAGCATATTTTGTGGCTAGCTCTTTTCATTGTTAGTGTGTGAACGCAGAGTTAAAACATCTAGCTAGTTGTGAAACTAGAATGGAAATGGGAGGTCATTTCCATGGACTTCATCACTGGTTTACTGAGGACAGTGAGACAACATGGTTCCATCATGGTTTTTGTGGACATGTTGACAAAGGTGGCACACTTCATTCTAGTGAAGTATACGTTCTCAACTAGCAATGTAGTAGAAGCCTTCATAAGGGATGTGATCAAATTGCATGGTGTTCTGAAGAATATTGTGTCAGACAAGGATGTGAAGTTCACGTCTAAGTTTTGGAAGGAGTTATTTGAAGGTTTGGGCATAAAAGTTTCCTTTAGTACAACTTATCATCTATAGACGAATGGATAGACAGAGATGGTGAACAAGATATTGGAGGACATGTTGAGGATGTACATGATCCATCAAAATGAATGTGGGAAGAGTATCTTCCATTGGTAGAGTTTTCTTATAACAATGGGTATTAGTATTATTTGAAGATGAGTCTATTTGAGGCATTGTATGGGCACAGTTTCAATACTCCCACCAATTGGAGTGATCTACTTAACAAGGTGTTGATTGGACTGGACATGTTGACGGACATGGAATAGGAAATGCAAGTTATAAAGAAGAATCTAAAGGTATCACATGACAGGAAGAAGATCTCCTTATGGATTGGATCATGTGCGAAGATGGAACCACGGTTTTGTGGACCCTAAAATATCATTGAGAGGATTGGACCAGTAGCCTGTCGATTTGCACTACCTCTAACAGTGAAATCCCATGATGTTTTACATGTGTCATTTCTTAAGAAATATGTTAAAGATATTGATCATGTGATTGACTGGTCTGTATTGTGGGTGGAACTGGATGGAGAACTCCAACTGGAGCCTCAATGTATATTGCAGAAAAATGTGCTCATTCCCTGGAACTCAGAAATAGAGCAAGTTAAAGTGCAATGGAAGAAATTTGGGCCCAATGAAGCTACATGGGAGATGAAGGATTGGATTCAGGCTATGTATCCTTCCTTGTTTGTTGGTTGAGGAAAAACAATTTTGGTATGGTGTTTGGTAAATGTCTTTTTATATGTTTTGGTAGATGTTTTGTTGATGTTGCTATATGTACATATGTATATGGATGTAAATATCTCCTTGAGCTATGTTATAAAGCTAAAAATAAGCAGTATGGGTTTCATGTCATTTTGATGTTATGTTTGTTATGTTTCATGTTGGTTTGCTTCTCAGCAGGTTGATCATTGTAAATATTGCAACGATCTATGTTATAAATCTCCATCAACATCATGGAAAATTTTAGGGGCTAATGTTCGACCATTGGGTTAATTTTCCATGATTTTTCCACAAAAAAGATTCGGCAATTTCCAATCTTTATAAAAGATGATTCACCCAAATTTTAGAATATAACATTATTTTACCTTAAAAAGAACCAACATTATATAGAGACTATATATAAAACCATTATAAATTTGCATATTTTTACAAATATATCAATAAACATTTTACAGTTTGCATATTAGGGATTAGTGAGATTCGCCAATGTTTTTAAACTTTAAGAAAATTTTCCATGCTTAAAAAGTTCCTTGATTGACATTATGTTTTTCTTATAGAAGTCTTGTAGTTATAGGTGTTGTTGGACACTGAGGACAATGTTCCCCCAAAGGGGAAAGTTCTGTAACAACCATGGTGAAAATTCAATGTAATAAAAGTTAATAAAGGAAAAAATAATAACCATAGTTGATGAGAGACTTATTCCAGCTGAATGTTAGGAAACGTCCTAGTGATGGGGATCACTTGTGATTGTTTAATGGCTAAGGAAATTGGAAAAAGTAATGACTAAGGGTTTGGAAACGAAAAATGGCATTTTTGGCACATTTATTTATGAAAATAGTGGAAATTAGGAGAAAATTGAGGTGAAAAGTCACAGGTTGCATGTGAGGAGGAAAATTAAGGAAAATAATGGAAAATGAAGAAAAGAGAGACATCATTCATAAAATGGCTTCTGGGGATTAGTTGGTAACCTTTTTTTAGTTCAGTTTTGGAGCTCTGTCATTATTCTCTCTCTCTCTCTCTCTCTCTCTCTCATACTCTTGGATACTTAGATTTTTCTTGGAGCACTCTTGGAGGGTGTGGCATACTTGTATTTTTGGAGCAAGAAGGAAAAATAAGAATAGGAAAGCACAAGAGATGTTAAGTTATGGTATGTTCTATGCTTATAAGAGTTTACTTATTTTTCTTATTATATTCCACAGATTAGCAATCACATGTACATAAAGTAAAGTGCAGATAGAACATTAAATGATCAACAGAAAACAAGCCAAGACAAGAGACACAAGATGTGGCGGCTAGCTAGGGACAAAGCCCACAATGTGTGGGGAAACTCTTTGATCAAATCTTCTTTTATCTTCAATGATTCAGCAGAGAGAAATAGTACAATAAATCTGATTTATATCAGCAGTAGAAAACCCTAGATCAACAGCATCAGCATTAGTGGCTTCATCATCAAAACTAGGGCAGTGGATACCTCACAAACCGACCATCGGATTGGCTTGATTCCACCACCAAAAGTTGCAGCCTTCAGAGGAGGTTTAGATGAACCTACAGTGCAGTTCAAATGAGGAGGTTTGATGGTCCATGATGGTCAAAGTTTGGATCTGCAGTTGCAGCTTCAATTTCGCCAGCTTCCTTCAAACTAGGGCAGTCGATATCTCGCAAACCGTCCATCGGCTTGGCTTGATTCCCCCACCAAAAGTTGTAGCCTTAAGAGGAGGTTCAAATGAACCTAAAGTGTAGATCAGAAGAGGATACTTGATGGTCCATGCTGGTTAGGCTTCACATGTGTGAGAGAGAGACCCTTTTCTGCGTAGTAGAGAAGAGACTCTTTTCTGTGCAGTAGAAAGAGAGAGATGTGTTGAGATGAGTGAGTGCAAATGGGAAAATTCCTCCTGTATTTATACACAACTGTTGATGTTTGAATAGATGCTACTATTGGGCTTCTGAGCCTAGGCTTAATAACAATTCCAAAATCAAAATAAATTCATCTCTACATGAATACTTGTCGGAATCAGATGATATTTATATCAATCCTACACATCTTGACGAGAGGAATCTAATAAAAATATTATTAGCCATGAATAAGATGACCCACATGAATTTTGGCCCTAGTTTCCAATGTAAGACTCCCTCTCAACTAGGGAGAACTTCATCTTCAATCTGTCTATCGGTCGCTACTATTCATCCATGAAATACACTGCCCTATAAAGCCTGACCCTTGCCCTGTTCTACTCTATTTTTCCTATTCTGCTTTGTCTTGTTCTACCTTGTACTAATTTGTACTGCTTTGCTCTATTATTCTCTGCTCTTCTTTGTTTTCTTCTGCTTTTGTTTTGTTTTGTTCTGCTCTACTTTCGTCCAAATTATGAAGAAGAAGAAATGATTGAGGATGTATCATACTGGCAAAGTCAGCCTCAGAGTATGTACCACTCATCCTAGACCAGTCTCAATAGACCAGAAGTCAATGTCATAGTATGTACAACTCCTACCACTGGTCCCAAACCAGTAACATCCTCCATTGACTCAAAGTCAGTCTCAAAGTGCGTACCAATGGTCCTAGACTGGTCTCAACTAACCCGAAGTTAGTGTCATAGAATGTACCACTCCTACCACTGGTCCTAGACTAGTATCATTAATCCCAGATCAATGGAGGTCATCCTAGCATAGGGAGTATGGTAGATACAATGATGCGTCCATCGGTACTACTATGGTCCCTAATTTCATTTCCCTTCTCATTGATCAGATGAGAGGTACTTCCCATGAGTCCCACATTGCATTGGTAGGATGCATCGACAAGAGAACTAATCAATCCTGTCCTCACAGAAGAACACATCAGTCCTGCTACAATCACCATGGAGAACACATCAATTGAGGCCTCACAGGAGAACACATCAATCCTGCTACAATCGCCATGGAGAACACATCAATCCAGGCCTCACAGGAGAACACAATAATCCTACTACAATTGCGATGGAGAACACATCAATCTAGGCCTCACGGGAGAACACATCAATCTTGCTACTATTGCCATGGAGAACACATCAATCCTGCTACAATCGCCATGCAGAACACATCAATCCAGGCCTCACAGGAGAACACATCAATCCTACTACACAAGAGAGAAAATCATCCTGTTCCACAAGAGAGTGAATCATCTTGTCCTACAAGAGAGCAAATCATCTTGTTCTACTGTGCACCACTAGGGGAGGGTGAGTCACCCTATGGTCGTATGTTGCTCCAGTAAGAACTGCAAGCCCTCAGAGCTCCCAAAGCTCAATGTATGAAACATGCAGGACCCTTGTACAAGGGTTTCTTGACGACTCCAAGTTGTTTGGGAAAATCACAGATTAGATATTTCCTCGAGGCTTTGACAAGGTGTATCGACCTATATATCATCTTAATGCGATGAAGCCTCCTTGCTCATCAACTTACCATATCCTAGATGATGTCTATCTGTTGGAGAAATTGATGAATTTGGGATTCCTCAATAATTGAATCCCACCTCTAGTTATCGCGTAGGATCACAGTGGTATCCAATGTAAATCCAAACAGCTCACTGAAGAGATTTCGCAACTAGACTGCCTCACAGGAGGCCATGCTAGCAGCAATATACTCTGCTTCGGCGGTGCTCAAAGCCACTGACTTCTGCTTCCTGCTCATCCAGGATATCGAAGCAGATACTAGGTTTAAATAGCAGCCGGAAGTGCTCTTACAATCCACCACACTACCTGCCCAATCAGCATCAGTATATCCAAGTAGTCTCACATCTCCAGCAGTGTATCTTAACCCATTAGTAATTGTTCCACGAAGAAATCTCAGAAGATTCTTGGCATCAATCCAGTGAGGCTCAACCAAATATGAGCTCACAATGCTAATTGCAAAACATATGTTCAGATGGAGGTTCACCAAGAACATCAATGCGAATGAGTTTATGAAACTCGGAGGCATTTCCCAAATATAGTCCAACATCACTACCATATAACTTCTAAAAGTTAAGATCCTTGAGGTAGTCACAGGCTTGCAGTCCATCATACTGAATCTTTCCAATATCTTTACCACATATTTGAGATAGGAAAATTTCCCCTGGCTTCTACCACACTTCAAGTCCTTGGTTCGTCATTTCAAATTTAGAAGCAAACTCCCTCTTACGTTTGTGAATGAGAGGGTATGCACCTATTAGAAAAAGGTCTTCCACATACAACACTAGTATGAGAGGCTTACCATCTTCAACCTTAAGGTAAGGGTTAAGATCGACTTCACTGCTAGTGAATCCCAACTTCATCAATTAGCTATCGATCCTCTCATACCGTGCTCAGGGTGCTTGCTACAACCCATAGAGAGCCTTCTTTAACTTGCATACATGAGATTTTCAATCATAAATCTCAAATCCTTCGGGTTTCTCCACGTAGACCTCTTCTTTGATCGAACCATGCAAGAATGTAGTCTTGACATCCATCTGATATAGGTTCCATCCTTGTGAAGCCACAGGAGCTATGATCAAGTGGATGGTTGTATATCTGGCAATAGGTGCAAATATCACATCAGTTTATACCTTCCTTCCGGGAGAAACCATGAGCAACAAAATGAGCCTTATACTATTCCATACTTCCATCTACTGCAACTTTATCCTGTAAAGCCATTTTGAAGTAACAATTTTCTTGTCCTGGGTTTTGGAAACTACTTCCCTAACATCATTCTCCATAATGGTCATAGAAACCTTCCATACTTGATGCTTGATGACATCTGAGAATGATGAAGGCTCATTTTGTATGATTGTTCTTATACTAGTCAGGTATCCTTGATACCTATTGGGTTTCTTACTTTCACGGAAGGTTCCTCGGGGTGCAGCATGTCATCCAACATCATCAAGTATCCCCCTAAGCCATGAAGAGCCTCTTCCTAGAAGAGGAAGGTTCAAGTGGATAAATAGGATCCATGGGTTCCTCCACATCAGGCATTGTTACATCATCTACCCATAGAGACTTCGGAAGTCTTTGGATAGCTTTCAAAATCAGACAGTTCTTCCTTTCCGCCACGCCATTCTTCTCAAGAGTATGTGGAGTAGTAGTCTCCCTCTTAATGCCAGCCTCAAGTATGCCTGAGTGAACCAACTGTAATATATCTGAGGTCTTGCTTTGGCTTGAGGGGAATGGTCCCCTTTTGAGTTTTCCTTCAGCACATACACTTTCTTTCTCTACTCGGAATTCGGGCATCCCTGTCACCATTTGTCTTACATTGGGTAGAGCTTTATAATGAAGGTGGGCAAACCTCTGATGCCAAAGTTCAGATTGAAGAGATGTGTGATAAGACATGACACCTAACAGACTTCCATCGACCTGATATAATGAATCAACATGGAACCCAAGAGTAAAGGCATCTTTAACATTATTTTTCCATATACATACCTTGCCATCGCTAAAGGTTACCTTGTAGCATTTTTCTTCCATTGTCGAGATGGACACCAGGTTCTTTTTGAGGTTAGGTGCATTTAATACATCTTGGAATTTCTGGCCTTCTTAAATGGTTTTCCTCTTCCTTGATTCCCAACTCTCCTCTTACCTTTGCTATTGAATTTTTCATTCCTTTGATTGCCATCAGAGGGATTTTTATCATTGTCCTGGTGTGATTCCTTTCTATCAGGGCACTCCCTTGCATAGTGACTTGATTTATCGCAAATGTAACATCGTCATTTTCTTCCACCCTTAGGTCCAACCTTTCCCTTTTATTTAGTCCCGGAATTATTTCTTTTCTTAGCATGAGAAGAAAAGGCAGTAGGAGGACCTTTAGGCATGGATATTTCTTTCTCTTCTACCCTTGTTTCTTCTTGAATGCATCTAGCCATTAATTCCTCGAAACTAGGGATTATATTATTGTTTAGAAGAGTAGTCTTGAACATGTACCATTCGGATGGTAATCCTCCAAGAGTCGTGAGTGCCATTTCTTTCCAGTAATAGTCTCCCCAATAGATAGGATATTTTTCTTGATCTTGATGATTCTTAAGAAGTATGCTTGCATACTCTCATCTTTACCCTTCTTGATTTCCCTCAATTTATTTCTAAGAAACAAAACTTGATTTTCATCATTGACTTTAAATAAAATCACCAGTCTATCGTAGATTTCCTTATAGGTGTCTAGTTCAGAGATGTAGGCCACCAAGTGCTTGTCGATAGAGTCTTGGATGATCTTCTTTGTTTTGACTTCTCCGTTTTTCCATTTTTTCCAAGCAGCAGTGGATGAATTTGATGGAGGCTCAACAATATTGCCTCTTACATGGTCCAGCACTCCTTGATCTTCTAGGGTTAGATCGATATTAATCTTCCATCCATGATAGTCAGCTTTCTCATGGAGCTTGTCTTCGATAGGAAAGATTGTTGAGGACCCCATAGTTCTCTTATGATAGCCTTGTGAATCTTCTCTTTGGTGATTGCTCTTGCTCTTGCTCGAGCTTTGTCTTCACCTCAGCTCCGGTACCATGTTAAGTTATGGTATGTTCTATGCTTATAATAATTTACATATTTTTCTTATTATATTCCATAGATTAGCAATCACATGTACATAAATTAAAGTGCAAATAGAACATTAAACAATTGACAGAAAACATGCCAAGAAAAGAGACACAAGATGTGGTGGCTAGCTAGGGACAAACCCAACAATGTGTGGGGAAACCCTTTGATCAAATCTTCTTTTATCTTAAATAATTCAACAAAGAGAAATAGTACAATAAATCTGATTTACATCAATAGTAGCAAACCCTAGATCAGTAACATCAGCATTAGCAGCTTCATCATCAAAACTAGGGCAGTTGATATCTCACAAAGCGATCGTCAGATCGGCTTGATTCCACCACCAAAAGCTGCAGCCTTTAGAGGAGGTTCAGATGAACCTACAATGCAGTTTAGATGAGAAGTCTTGATGGTCCACGCTAGTCAAAGTTTGGATCTGCAGTTGCAGCTTAAGTTTCAGCAGCTTCCTTCAAACTAGGGCAGTCGATATCTCACAAACCGTCCATGGGATTGGCTTGATTCCACCACCAAAAGTTGCAGCCTTTAGAGGAGGTTGAAATGAACCTATAGCATAGATCAAAATAGTAGGTTTGATGGTCCACACTGGTCAAAGTTTGGATATGCAGTTGTAGCTTCAGTTTCAGCAGCTTCTAGCTTCACATGTGTAAGAGATTCTACACAGTAGAGAAGAGACTCTTTTCTGCGCAGTAGAGAGAGAGAGAGAGAGAGAGATGTGTTGAGATGAGTAAGTGCAAATGAGGAAAATTACTCTTGTATTTATACACAACTATTGATGTTTGAATAGATGCGACTGTTGGGCTTCTGAGCCTACATGAGTTGTAGGTCGGCGTGATAATAATTCCATAATCAAAATAAATTCATATCTCCATGAATACTTATCGGAATCAGATGATATTTATATCAATCTTACACCTCTCGATGAGAGGAATCTAATAAAAATATTATTAGCCATGAATAAGATGACCCACATGAAGTTTGGCCCTAGTTGCCAATTTAACAAGAGAACATCGGGTTCAGTATCTACAACGAGATTTGCTCACATGTACCAAGTTGCATGTATGTTTTCATCACTAGTTTTGGCATGCATGGCATATGCATGTGGTTTATTGGTCATGGTCTATCATTGGCATGGAGGAATTCCTAGATTGTTAGTGAATTTCCTACACTTTCCATTTCCTAGATAGCCATGGAGATTGTGGGTTTATTTCCCTATTTTTTTCTTGTTGGTTCTCATGTTTCCTTAGCTTGTGTTGAGTTACTAGTTCCTGGAGCCTTGGTTGGAAAAATTCTCTAGAGCCTTGTAATAGGTTGGGTTGAGTTACTAGTCCCATATCCTTGGTTGGAAAAACACTCTGAAGCCTTGATGGGCTGAGTTACTATTTCTAGAGCCTTGGTTGGGCAAACACTCTAGAGCCTGGTAGAAGCTGTGGGTTGAGTTACTAGTCTTGGACCCTTGACTGGAACAAATTCTGTCAAGCCTTAGATGGCTGGGATAGAGACAAATATGATGATGGTTTTGGTGATGAATGATCGTACACTTAGGTGGAATCTTTATTTGATGGGTTTAGGTGGTTGGCTTCTAGAAGCCCTGGATGGTTTTGGATTTATGTGTTTTATGAGATCCCACATTCATGCTTGGAATATGGCACAGGGGTGAATGACTGAAGAGATATTTGGCTTAGCCATTCTATGGTCGGGTGGAAAACATAAGTCCCATCCCAAGTTTGGATTTTTGATTATCAATATGAGGTCATTTGTCCTCATATTCTATGATTATTATACTAGTTTATAAGTGGATCATATGGATTTGATTTCATTGGTATTTTTGCTACTATTATGCTGGCTATATATATGTGTTTTACGATAGTAGCTATGTATGGTTCTCATCATGTTTTTACTTGTAAATGAATGAACAATGGATCTATGACCTAATGGATGCAATGAAAGTCAATGTGTTGAGGCATCAATGCCTCTTAGCGATTCTCAGTGAAGTATGAGACCCTTATGCTCAGATATGTTATTTACACCTATAGATTATAGATTCATGATATGTTTTAAGAATTTTTTGTCATGGCTAGAAGGGGTCCATCCGAGGTCTTATTCAAGTAATTGATTTTGCATTGTCATTTACCTGTTATCCCATTTTTATGAAGATTGAATTCTATTATGGGAAATGACCTGGGCTCTAGGCTTGGAAATATAGCTCAAATCTCGATGAAGTTGGCATAATACTGTGAAAAAAGGTCCCTAGATAATGGCTTGTAGGCCTATGAAAGTTTCTAGAGGTCCCTGGATGGTGCCATGCATGTTACACATCATTTTTTCACTATCCTTGTACTCCCATTCCATAATCTTGGAGGACATATATAGTGAACCCTACATGCTTCCCCTTCATGAAGAAACTCCCATTATGTCCCCCTTCATCAGCAGAACAATTCCCTTTTACATAATTTCCCAAAAATCTTCTATTTTTCCCAGTTTGCAAGACCGATGCTAACGATTAGTGTCCTCCTCACATTGATATCTAGGGATTAAAATTGTACCTAGTGCCGACCGAAGTGACTGAGCCTTGTTCTAGTCACGCCGATCCTCTTTTTGAAAGTTTTTTAAATAAGGAGTTGAAGGTTCCAGCTCTAAAAGCTTCGTAACAGAAGTATGGTAAATGGTTGGGCCGGATGGAGTTAAGGATGTCAGTTTAGGCTCTTTTCACCTATTAGGACGGAACTACCTCAAGAGATAAGACCTTCTCCCATGAGAAGGGGAACCATCTAGCATCCATTCATGCTATATAAACCTCCCTTTTTCCAAGCACAAGCTAGTGTTGGTGTGCTAGTGCTAATTAAGTTTGGAGTAATAAACAAGTTATTCTTAGTTGTAGCTCTCTAGTTGTGTGTGAGGGAGAAGTGTGAATTGGTTTCAGTATGAAGAATGAAGGGAAGAGCCTTAAAAATACCACTGTTGAGGCCATCATGGAATGTTAATGAAAGTGTGTGGGAACCCAGATTTGTTGGAGGAGAATAGAAACATCAAGACAACAATTGTAATCTCTTCTTGATTTAATATATATGCAAATATGTATTTATTTTCTACATAATGTGTCATCTCATATGTTCATGTCTTAATGTTTCTTGACTTGTTAAGTAGGTTGAGTTACAATTTGTCTATTATCATGGTTCTTGTTTGCTGTTATTTACTTGTTTTAGGTGCTCGAAGAAGGAAATCGGAGATTGCTAGAGCAAGTAAGAAAGGTCACCACCAAACAGGATAAGCATGCTAAGAGTTAGGCCTCTTAATTGGTTCTAAACTAAGGAAATCTTCCATAGCATGTCTTGTTTGTGGCTAGACCCGCTATTGGGCTAAAGGAATTGTTTGTGTCTGCACTTAGAATTTTACTTCACCACAAATTGGTGACCTCACTGGGGAACCAATTATTCTATTTATTTGTTTGGAATTTTATGGTTTTGTGTGAACTTTTCTAGTTTTTCCATTTCCTTTTGGTTCTGTATGCTTTGATTTATTGACAACTATGGGTCTGAAATTCACAATAAGAAGTCAGGTCCCAACTTTTGAAAAATTTTATTTTTTTCTTTGCATCCTCTCTCAGTGCACTTATTTCACTAACAGACATGCCGATCAATGTGATATGCTGAGAAACAATCACGTCGACCCCTTCTGGAACTTGTTGTCAATTAGGCAGTTGTACGAATGCCTGCAAGTGAGGATTAGGGTTCACCCCAGATTTTGGCTAGTGTGTCTTGCTCTCTTGATTTCTGCGTTGTAAGCTATTTAGGTCATCTTCTCCCTGACTGGAAAGCTGATTTTCATTTGGTTTATTTTCTTGTTGATTTTCCTTCTTTTTGCTTGATTTATTGGGTCACTGGATGGTTTGTGGCCTTAAGGCATCTAGGTTGTCATCCATTCAGCTGATTGTGAGCTCAGTGAGTCAAGTTGTTGGTAAAGTTGTTAATGTCTCTCTTCCGGCATAGATCACATTTCTTGTCTAGTTTTTGGTAAAGTTGTTACTCATTATTTCGAAAGATTTTCTCTTTTCATGTTTTTCCTTTTCTTGAGAATCGATTGTCTCGAAACATTTTCATTGGAGTGTTTTATGAGAAATTCATTTTTTCATTTCATGAAAATTATAAAATTCTAGTTTTTTCCATGAATATGTTATGGTAGTTAGCATCATTGAGGACTAGGATTGCATTTGCATTTGAAAAGAAAAAAGAATTCTCTTTACTTCTAAAAGGACTGTTTGGAGTCTACTCCCTAGGAATTTAGGAATTGGAATGAATTTTTCATTAGTTTATTTTTTTCAAAAAGTGTAGTGAAAAATCATTTTGCTTTGGGTTGCTTGATTATTTGCATTTGATTGTGTTTTCTACCCTCTCTAGTGTAGACAATTCATCGAATTGAAAGGGTGTTGTCTCATTTAGTTTCATTTAAGGATTTTTGAGTCACATAGCTAAGGCCTGAAAACTGAGACATAATACAAGATAAAATTTAAAATGAACTCAATTAACCTAAGGCGCATTTGAAACCTAACAATCAGATCTAGAAGGTCTAGGCTAGAGACATGTTCTAACGTCTTTAAACCTAGCAGCTATTTTTAGCTTCATCACTAGATATCGCTAGTATGGACTTATGCTCCACATACCATCGAGGATATAAAGGGAGACCTCTCTAGGCTACAATCCTTTATCCACAGGAAGCCAAGTATTTTTCCTTGCAAATGTGATACACCAAAAAAAATATTTAGGAAGATTTCCTGTTGTGGTGAAGTAAAATTATAAGTGCAGACACGAACAAATTCCTCTAGCCTAATAATGGGTTTAGCCACAACAGATACATTCTATGGAAGATTTCCTCAGGTTAGAATAAATAAAGATGGCCTACCTCTTGGTCGTTTATCCTACTTGATGATGTCGTCGCTTGCTCGCTCCGGCTATCTCTCACTTCCTTCTTGAAGTTCTTGAAACAAGTGAACAACAATAACACACAAACATAATAGTAGACAAATTGCAATTCAACCTACTTAGCAAGTCAATAAACATTAAGCCATGGATATGTAATATTAGAAAACATGTAGGAAATCAATTGATAGATGCATATATCAATATCAAAGAGAGATTACAACCATTCATCTTGACGTTGTAGTCTTCCTCTCACAAGACCAGTTTCTAACACACTTCTGTTAGCATTCCATGATGGCTTCAAACAAGAATAGTTTAAAGGCTCTTCCCTTTAGGCTTCACTCCAAACCAAACACATTTCTCCCTGACACAACTATATGGCTACAACTAGTAATAGCTTTCTTTTCTAATCCAAAAATAGTATATTCACACTCAGCCAAAACTGTAACTATGATTCTCACACTACTTTGTGCTTGGGAAGAAGGGAGGTTTATATAGGAAATATGGATGGGAGATGGATCCTCTTCTCATGGGAGAAGGACTTATCCCTTGAGGTAGTTCCATCATTATAGGGGAAAGGAGCCCAAAAATGTCATCCTTTACCCCATCCAACCAAACCATTTACAAAACTTTTGTTATGGAGCTTCTAGAGCTTGAAGCTTCGGCTCTAATTTAAAAAGATTTCCATAACAGGACCAGTGCAATTGGAATGCAGATCAATCACTCCAGTCGGTATGAAGAGTAGTGATAAGTTCTGCACATCGGCATGGGGGAGACAAAGGCCATTAGCGTCAGTGTTGTAAACTAGGTAAAACAAAAGTTTAAGGGAAATGGTGCAAAAGGGAATTTATTTTCTCATAAAGAGGGACACAATGGGAGTTTCTTCATGAAGGAAAAGAATACAAGGTTCACTGTAGAGGTCCTCCAGGATCAAGGAATGTGGGAGTACAAGGATAGTGAAAAATTGTTGTGTAACAGACCCCCCCTAAAGTGTGAATGTTGAGCATGAGTGAGGTATGAAATTCTTTATAAATAAGTGTGGGGAACCAACTTACTATCGGGAAACCTGTGAGCAAGTACAGATACATATACATAAATTGGGATATCTATCAAATGATACATGAATCATGGCATGGACGCAGCCATCCAGAGAATGATCATGTAAATGGATCCAGGTATGGGTGCAACCATCTGTCCAAGAGGATCATAATGAAACCATGGTATGGTTGTTGGTTTGAGGGGGCCTGACCCAAGTTTAGAGTTGTTTAGCCAAACAAATCCTTGTACTATTGGCCCTTTTGGAAACAACAAGTAGAGCGCAAACTGAGGTCTCACCCGAAGAAGTATGGGGGGATTCTTGAACCAGGTTTCCACACACTTGAGATATCTAGGGGGTCGATTTAGTCCAGTTGTGAATACCTTCATGCAGGTCACTTCGTGCACTTTCTTGGCCTGTAAGGCCTTCATGATCTGTTATAATTGCCTTTGCATAACCCTAACTAGGGGCTAAGGTGCTTTCGTGCTGCTAAAGCAGTGATTTGAGCTATTTCCCCAAATTACACCATGGATGTTACTTATCTTCTTATAACAATTAGTTTTCTTCACATAAATAGATACTTTATCTTATATTCACCTTAACAACACCTTCATATAAGTTCATGCATCATATAAACAATAGAATGGAATTTATACCCAATACAATTAAGGTAGAAAATAGTAAAAGATACACATAAATGTTGTAAAACTTCTCTTTATTACTTCTCCAAAGATTACAGACTCAATCCACCCTACACACTCAACTGCAGGGGTATGCGCACTCAGTTGTAGACTACTAGGCCTATGTGCACTTAGTTGTAGAGCCTTCTCCTACTCTACAACCCAAAGACATGACTCAATGCTTCAACTAAGAGTCAATTCATCATCATTAGATCTTACAGACTTCTTTGGTTATTCCCTTTTACAACTTAGAGCCTCACTCTATTTATACAATCCCATGGTCCGCGAACCATGGATAGATCTCTAAAGTTAGAATTACATTAAAAAATGAGGCCGGACAACCCTATGACTCATTTACAATCCTCACGCTCTGTGCCCGCAAACTATAGAGTTTTTACGTCGTATTTGGTCAAAATCTAGGCTTTAAGCCCCAAAACTTGCCTTGGGGGATCTTACGCCCAACAGGCCCCCAACAAAAACATCATGACTCACCCTTGAGTCACTCTGTCAGTGTAGATATCTTTGGACAGAGACCTCCCAACTTTTCTGAACTGCTGCAAGCTTAGCAATGCACTGAGCAGTTTCCTGTTGTACCTTTTGCATGCGTTGTTCAGAGACAGTTATATCTGAACTACTTCCTTGTATCTACTCCTATGTTCCCTGCATCTGTTTATAGTCATGTGCCTCCTTTCAGCTACCTGGAGCACTAAGACTATGCTTTTATTAGCTAGTCAGATAGTCGGGCCACGTGTGTATGGCTTCAACCAACTACCATTTACTTTGCTTGGGAAAGGTTCTCCATTTAGCTTTACTAATTGCACTGTGCGTCTATTTGTGACGTTTTTAATAACATACAGTCCCAGCCAATGAATTCTAAGTTTTCTCAGGAATTTATCAAAATTACTGTCATACAGTAACAAAAAATCGTTCACCTTGAGGATGCACAACTTAATATGTCAATCGTGCCAGGCCTTTTCACAATGCTTTTATACCTACTGATGGAATCCATCCAAAAACCGTTCTTCTTCGAGTTCCTCCAACTGCACAAGTCTCTCCTCAAGGGCTCCGTAATCCGTCATACCTATGAGCATTGCTATCTACAGAACGGCACAATTTATTCCATTGGTATTATGGCTTACACTCCGTAGACTAGCCAAAAAGGTGTCTGTCCCGTCAGTTTCTTGCATGTCATCCTATAAGCCCATAATACTGTAGGTATGCATAGGTTCCATTCACTTTGCTATGCGTTGCATACTTTGGTCAATGCAATCTCTAGTATTTTGTTAAATTCTTCTACTATCCCATTAGCTTGTGGGTGACACAGTGTGCTTTTCTGATGATACACCTAAAACTCTTCTGTCAGTGCGCTAATTGTTTTGTTTAGGAAATGTGTACCACGATCGCTCATCAAGATCTTCAGACATCAAAATCATGTCAATACGTGTTCAAACATAAATTTCATGGCCATGGTGGCCATGCAATCTTTTACCGGCTACGCTTTTTCCCAACGAGTCAGGTAATTTTTCACAGTGATAATATATCTGGTGCACGTTTTTCCTTGAGGTTTGATAGGTACTATGAAGTTGATCACCCACTTTTCAAAGGGATGCAATGTCATTTGCAGATTCAAAGGCATCTTGTCCCTCCGCGATGGTTTATTTGTTCTTTGATACACATCATAGGCCTTGCAATGTGCTTTTGAATCCTGATGAAGGGTTGGCCACCACAACCTTGCGTGGAAAATATTCTATGCGGTTGCTCTCCCTGCATAGAGTCCTCTTACAATGCCCCCATGCGCATCCACTAGGATATGGTTTCGTTCAAATTCAGGTACATACCTTCACAGTATCTCGTCATTGCCCATCTTATATAGGTGCCCTATAATGATAGAAAAATCCACCGCGCAAACCACTGGTTCCTTCTTCTACTGGATGGAGTACTCTTTTGGCACAGTTCTAGTCATGAGAAATTGGATTGTATCTTCAAAGTGTTCATCTATTACATGCATGACAAAGAAATGTGCATCAGGTAATCCTTCCTCCAGACTAGTAGGTTCCTCTCTTGTCTCAATGCATGACAGGTGATCCGATCCCACGTTCAGTTGTCCAGGCTTCACAACAACTTCAAAATCATATTCTTGGAATAATAAAAACCACCTTCTTATGCATCCCCTGAACACAGGCTTATTGACCAAGTATTTCACCATGGAATGATCTGTATACATCTTGAAGTGTCCCCTTAGAAAATAGTGTCGATATTTCTGGAGTGCATACACCATAGCCAGTCCCTCAAGTTCAGTGCTAGAATAATTCTTTTCCATTTTAGATAGTCTGCAACTCATGAATGCGATAGGGTGATCCAAGATTTCTCCGTCTTCTTGTGTGAGTATTTCCCCCAACGCTGTACATGATGCATCAACATGAACTTGAAATTCTTTCTTCCAGTTCGGGAAGAAAAGAATTGGTGCGGTAACCATTTTATCCTTCAATATATCTAGGCTCTTATTATAGTCACCATCCCAGTAGAACATGACATCCTTCTTTAGTATCTTTTCCATTGGCACAGTGATCTAGTTGTAACTCTTGAAAAAAATTCTGTAGTACCCCGTATGTCCCTGTTGAGGAGGTAAATCCCCTCTATGGATAGAGGCGATCCCTACTAGCCCAGACCGGGTCTAGTAACAATCATCAAATGCTATAGCGCAAGTTCCTAATTGCAAATAAACAGAACAGTGATAAGGGCCTACTTGGATTCCAACGCTATTTTTTGTAAGAGGGGTGATGCTCTCATTCCTTTGCTCCGGCAGATCACAATCCTCACCGTCTCCATGAATGGACACCTGCACATACAAGAAACGACACAAACACAAGCATAAAATCCAACATATGTAACTATATGTCAGTCAGAAAGGACATAACTCATCATCATCATAAATAATAATAAGAGTGGAACCATAACCAATAGTCGTTCATTAATAATTAATCAAAGGGGAGTACAACCAATGTTCTAACGTTGGATTCTCCTTTGGTGGGTAGTTAACAACACATGTCTCGCAAAGCTTGTCGGGAATAAGGACAAGCCTCTCTCTTTGGTTCTTGGACAATAATCTCCTTGCTTGGATTTGGCCTTATGGGAATCAAGAAGGCTCTTGCAGCATGAAGCTCTTGGAAATTTGGCAATTCTGAATCTTTGGAACTCAAAAACTAGCTTGGAAAGGAAATGGGCAAGCTTTTTATAAATGGAGGAAGGGGAGTTGGGATCATAGCCAATAACCATGGGATTGGCCATATCATCAAGGAAGCTTCCATGAGAGGTGGAAAACCACTTCCTCTCTATGGAAATCCATAGCCGAACCACCCAACTCAAGACAGATAGCAGTCCAGGAATTTGTTAGGACGAAACTTCCGCCGTTTATTTGTTAAAAAACACCTCTGATTATGGTTGGTGCGGGTGCGACTCTATGACAGAGTGCCAATTTGTGCGCCCTCTTTGGAGGATTTTCCCCCTTGGCGTGAGGGTTGCACTATGGAACCGCGCCAATGGAAAAAGAGCTATTTTTTAGGGTTTTTAGCAGGAGATGTCTTCAGCGGAATGCAATGCAAGTGTTTGTAGGCCATGTGACTTCTCATAGGTCTCGAAATGAGTCATCTAAGATGTGGGATAGGGGTAGCAGGGACGGTGACAAATTGCTGTGTAACAAATGCCCCCTAAAGCATGAGGCCCGAGAGAGAGAGAGGGGTGAAATGCTTTACGAGAACATGTCCAACCAAAAACATTGCCGCCGGAAAAACTGCATGGAGAAGTACAACTGATATCTCAAATACATGATATATGTGGTATGGGCGCAACCATCCATACCAGAGTACACAATAATCTAGATCCAAGGTATGGGCGCAGCCATACAGTGAGGATCGATAAATAGACTCAGGCATGGTCGTAGCCATCTAGTGAATGAGTCATGTAATAATCATAATAATCCACAAAATCGTAGCCTGGATCCCAACAGACAAAATCCAGGGTCTTGTGCTTCATCTCGATTCGAACAAAGTACAAGTTTAAGCATGCGAATATAGGAGCCGAAGTCGAACATGCAGGAACATTTTCTGATTACCAGCCAATGGTGAAAGCTATTAACAGATGCGAGAGGTAACACCAATAATGACAATGGCCCTCAAGGTACTACATGTACAATCTACGGCGTGTGAATCAATGAGTTTGCGTCGAACACCCATAGAATCATCCGATCAGAGGCCAATGATGAAAACCTCACATCGAATACGAAGAACCTGCCATTGAGGCATGCAAGCTCCAAGGCACCAAAAGGGAGTCTCTAGATCAGCTTCCTGGATAATGAGCTGGAGTCGACAGGAAGTGACCTTGACCAAAGGTGGGCCATAGCGTTTCCCACATCATCGACGTGAGACAGAGGAAGATAATGTTTTTGTGAATCAGGATTATATGAGTTATCAGAGGGAGGTTGATATTTTGCAGAGGTCAACTTCTCTTGAACATATTGATGGCACAACAGTGGACTTGGTAGTATTTGACATCAATCGATCAGAGGTCATGGTGACAAGGAAAAGAGCAGATGAGAGGTCAAATAGGATCACCCAAACCCATGGAGGCAAGTGAAAAACGAGATGAGATGTCCCCACCTAGACACGAATACAGACAAGTGCCATGTTCAAGAGCGACATACTGCTAACACGACAATGATTCTGGTTCCATTTTCCCCACCATTTCTGGTGAGTACCCCAATTATTCTTATTAACAAGCTTGACATGGATAGCATATGCATGTAAAACGTCATTTCGACGAAATCCAATGTCATCAAGTTTTAACGAGTCTGACAAAGGAATAACTCGACGTCTTTTCATGTTTAGAGAGTTTGAAAAGACAACAGAAAAGAAAACTCCAGGGGGGTCCATTTTCGTAAAGTTGTGTCTCTCGAGCCCGAAAAAGTATAAAACAATGCTCGAAAGAACCGCCTGACCATTACGATCGAGGAGTACTTTTCATGATTAGTGACTTCGACCTGAAAAAGTAAAAAAGTGACCGAAATCACGTCATTTCGTAACCATTAACGAGCCTGAAATGACAAGGGCCCATCGATCTGTTCGTCTTTACACGGTCAGAAAAGCGATTAAAGGTGACCGCCTCTTATTTACGTGTAACGAGTCAAGAGGAATAACTCGGCAATCTTTTCATATTTAGAGAGTTAGAAAAGAGCTAAAAGATTACTCCAGAATGACTTTTTCGTGTATTTACCAAGTCTGAAAAGTATAAAATATAACTCGTTTCACCGCTAAAGTCACATAAAAAACCTGTTGCTGCACAAAAAGCAAGTGTAAAACCCATTTTTGACAAAAAATATATTAAAATATTTGGAAAAATAACTTTTAAAACCTATTTTGAGTTGAAAAAGTTATATATATGTCAAATGGTAAAAACAAAATTACTTTTTACTTTTTACCTCACTGAAGAGCAGCAGTGGTCCATTTGGTGTGCGAACTTTTGACGGTGATTGTGACAGATCCGTGCTACCATTCAGAGTTACGTCAGTTCCAGGTAAGAGGCACTTCCTAGTACTCCATTTCAATCCATTTTTTAATAGTTTCCTTTTACTCATTAGATATCTGTAGAAGGATTTTAAAAATTTAGGGTCGCGCCCATTGGCGCGAGTATCGGGCATGGACCCACGCCAATGGGCTTTTATATGCCAAAGGCTCGCGCCAATGGGAACGACTGTTTTAGAAAAAGCTACGCCAACGACAAAAACCAATTTTTTTCCTTAAATTTCAGATTTGCAAATGATTTGAATGCATTTTTTTTGGCCTAACAGAGATCTAATCAAGGGTTTTTTACCATATGGATGCAGGCAACCAAGCAAAATGGTGATTGAATGGAAAGAGAGGGAGCACGAAAGAGAGGACGAATTGGCCATGAAAGATGAAGTTTGCATGGACGCCCTCGGGAATTGCGGGTTGAAAAAATTCTTCCTGACACCTTACTTACGAGCTCAACCTGAGCTCTTACAATACTTGATCAGTATTTGGGACGAGAACGAACAAGTGTTCAGATTGTGAGATCAAGTATTAGAACTAGATGTTTTTGACATCTACTTTATCACTGGATTGCCACGCAGAGGTTTGGTGCCCATACTGATAGGGAGTAGACCATCTGGCGAGAAGATGGGCGAGGTGATGGCACGAGTGTGCCCAGGGGCACAATTCAGATCCAGGAGTGAAAAGGTAGATATTGCCACCATTCAGGATCTAACACTCAAGGTGGTGCTATTTACCATCATGCGGGCTGCGGGGGTGCAGGCACTGCACGAGGTGACAAAAAATCAGCTCTTATTAGCCTCAAAGTGTATGAATCCCACTATATTTGATTGGGCCACAACAGTGACTGCAAATATGAAAAGACAACTTACGAAATGTAAGAGAGGCAAACTGAAACGGTTTGGCTATGGTTCTATCCTGGTATCATTCATTCTGGAACAATTACCAATCTTCTAAGGCCAAGGGGCCATAGTAGCTAATCTAGTACCACGAGAGTCGAGAATGGCTCACTGGGCAGCATTGATGCCCAGAGGAGGAGGGGGGCCAACAGATGTCCTGGAGGCTAGAGGTTTTTCGGTGGCTACATCGTCAGTTGATCGTAGTCGAAGATTGGCCATATGCAGGGACCGATTTCACTGGTGATCCAGATCTCCCACTGCTAGAGGGAGATGAGTGGGACGAAGAGCTGGGTATGATCTCTTTTTGATTTTATGTTTTATGATTTTTTTTTGTTAATACATGTTCATTCTAACAACAGTTATATGTGTATGCAAATGTTGGCCTAGAGAGACCAGCCGGTATGTCTCCCATTTCACAGAGAACCCAGCCCTCCGCTGACCCTCAGGCAGAGGGTGCCGAGGGAGGAGAGCTGATCCAGAACCTTGAGGGGATCGCCCGGGGGATTCCAGACTATGCCCGGCTGGCAGATGTCCCATTGGCATACCAGAGACATACAGTGGGATTTCCTAGTCGCATCCACCATCTTCAGAGATGCCTAGTGCATGCGGTGACATGTTATCATGAGCACCACAGGGATTAGACACCTAGGGTTTATTTTCATGCATATTTTTTGAGAGACATGTCGTCTCTTGATGTATTAAGACGAAAATGTATATTTTTGATCTATGTAATGCACGTTGTGCAAGCATTTCGACACACACACACACACACACACACACACACACACACACACACACACACATATATATATATTGTTGGCATTATGATACAGGTGTTGTCCTTGATGGCAACAGACTCAGAGGTTTGATACAGATGATGGCAACTTAATCAAAGGATAGATCTTAGTACAACAGGTCAAGAAAGAGATATACGCAAGTTCATTGTGACAAAGCAGTGTATACATGCAGGTTGGACGTTCCGAATATGCGTATGCGTATACACGCACTTTCACACAAGGAAAAGCATGTACATGTGAGAAAACTTATGTTTTGGTCCGTGGTATCTAGTCCATGGTATTTGAACCTATGGTTGTGGACCATCCCAAGTATTGGGTCCATGGTATTGTTTCTACATGGTTTTGGACCATGGTATTGAGAGAAGCTTAACCTATATAAGGAGAAGATCATTAGGCGAAAGGTGGAGAGCAAGGAATGGATGTCTGACGAAGTGGGAAGATCTAGTATTTCTGGTTATCGGTTTGTGATGCTTGGCTCCGGTCGGATATGACAGCGAAGGTATAAGTAATTATCTTTAGATCTGTACGTGGGTTGTCTCTGGTGAAAGCGCGTATACACGTGGTTTTGATATAGTCAAGTAGCGTATGCATTATGAGATTTGGTGTTTCAGGTTGCTGTTGATTCTAGTGGTTGTTGCAGAGTTCTGGGC
Organism: Pinus taeda; assembly: GCA_000404065.3. Taxonomy (NCBI): domain Eukaryota; kingdom Viridiplantae; phylum Streptophyta; class Pinopsida; order Pinales; family Pinaceae; genus Pinus; species Pinus taeda. The sequence continues at coordinate 31,281 of APFE031310984.1, read as the reverse complement.
TCTGGTTT
>APFE031310984.1:0-29370 GCA_000404065.3 Pinus taeda | reverse complement strand
CCGCCCCCATTTTGAACTGGGGTCCAAAGTGGCGGTACTTTTGAATATAGAAGATAATCAGGCTCCACACCCAACAGGAAGAAAAGCTGAAGAAGACCTAAGGAAACAATATCTAGAAAAGGAAGAACAACATCAGGTTGCGGTAAATATCTTAAAAGGTAAATTAGAAGAAAAGGATAAATTGTTGCGATTTGAAGATAGTACTAAGATTTTGGATGACATTCTTGGTATTCAAAGATCCCCTAGTATCAAAACTGGTCTTGGCTTTTATGAATCTGTTGAAGGTGAATCTAGCTCACAAGGTGAGGCAAGAAACTCTAATGAGAAATCTAAAATGCACAACGAAGAGATGAGAAGAAAACCCCATCAACAGCCAAGGAAAGAAATTCTTCAAAGGAAATCTTGTACTCCTCCACTGAATAATGTTGAATGTTATGTATGTCATAATCTTGGACATGTTGCAGCTAGATGTAGAAGTAGAATGGTTCAAGACCATCACGAAAGATCATCACATCCCAAGTATTTCAGAGGATATTGTTTTTCCTGCAATGCATATGGACACAAAGCAATTGATTGCAATAGAAGGAACATGAAATATGTAAGATGTTATACATGCAACAAACTTGGACATAAAGCAAGGGAATGCAGGAGAAAATTTCAAAATTCAAAACAAGAGGACCATACATCATCACAGACAAAATTAGAGACAGAAAGGTGTGACATAACTTAGTTAGCTGACATAACAGACACAGGGGAAACTGAAAGTGAAGACATTCAGTATTCCATCTTGCATACGTTGATATAATAAAGATAAGTCGCGTATATACGTGAGTTACATGCTACAGAGTCATGTATATGGAGATCAAAAGAAAGGGCAGCAGAATAGACCCAGGAAATGGTTCGGTCATGATATGAAATGGTTGGCACAGGCTCAAGGGGAGCATATACTTCAAATAATGCATTGTTGGCATTATGGTTAGAAGTTGTTGATAAAGTTTATAAAGCTAAATGATACATCTTGCTGTTTGATCAAAGGAATGGTATTGCAGGTTTGGATGTTGATGATGTAGATCATATATGATGAATGATAGTCATGGTCTTGAATGAATTTCTGGTCTTAGAACTTGCATCTGCTCAGGGGGAGCATGGATGGATTGATACATCTTGGCATATACAAAGGGGAGCTCAATCAGAAACTTCAACATGTACTCAGGGGAAGTATGGACAACATAAGGTATACCAAGGAAGATAATATCTTGGTCCACCCTTTGCCCTTGATGTCAAAGGGGGGGAGTGACTTGGTGTGGTGGTTGCCATCAAGTCCAAAGGGGGAGATTCTTGTCATTATGATACAGGTGTTGTCCTTGATGGAAACACACTCAGAGGTTTGATACAAGTGATGGCAACTTAATCAGAGGACAGATCTTAGTACAGTAGGTCAAGAAAGAGATATACGCAGGTTCATTGTGACAAAGCAGCGTATACATGCAAGTTGGATGTTTCGAAGATGTGTATGCGTATACACGCACTTTCACGCAAGGAAAAGCACGTACATGTGAGAAAACTTATGTTTTGGTCCACGGTATTTAGTCCTTGGTATTTGAACCTATGGTTGTGGAACATCCCAAGTATTGGGTCCATGGTATTGTTTCTACATGGTTTTGGACCATGCTATTGAGAGAAGCCTAACCTATATAAGGAGAAGATCATTACGCAAAAGGTGGAGAGCAAGGAATGGATGTCTGACGAAGTGGGAAGATCTAGTATTGTTGGTTATCGGTTTGTGATGCTTGGCTCCGGTCGGATATGAAGCGAAGGTATAAGTAATTATCTTTAGATCTGTACGTGGGTTGTCTCTGGTGAAAGCGCGTATACACGCGGTTTTGATATAGTCAAGTAGCGTATGCATTATGAAATTTGGTGTTTCAGGTTGCTCTTGATTCTAGTGGTTGTTGTAGAGTTCTGGGCTCTGGTTTGTGTTCTATGTTTTTGATGACAGGGTTTCAGTGATTCAGTATTGGGTGATTTAGAGATTTATGATGCAAGTATAAGTTGATGATTGTATTGCAGCAGTGATTGTTTTGTACTTATGGATCCAGTCCGAAAATTTATGAAACGTGGTCCCTGGAAGAAAGAGAAGGTTGTAACCTTCTGTAGGTTAGCACCTATGTACTAGTATATCAGTTAGTACAAGAGCTAAGGGGGTTGTGGCTCCCTTCCAGAAGTAGCTGGAAAACGAGAGAGGGTTGTAGCCCTCTGCAGGTTGAAGCCTTCGTGCTGGTAAAGGACTGCACCAGTACATTGTAAAAGAAGTTTCTTATTAAAGGAAGAAGGAGACGAATTGCAGCAGGCGGTTTTCACCCACATTGGGTTTCTACCTTATATCATGGTGTTCATGTGTGCTTCTTATGTGTGATGATCTGTACTGTTTTACTACACCTGATTACTGTTAATATGGTTAATAATGTTCTAATGCATTTACTGAAGATAAGCTAACTGAATCATAAGATTACTGCATGTCGCTAGTTGCATTTAACACAGTGCTAATATCTGAACAGAGCCGCGAAAATAAATCTGAGTATGAAAAATGAAAAGTATCTGATTTGATAATACTGATTATCCCCCCTCTCAGTATATTTCCACACATATAAATATATATAATATATATATATATATATATATATATATATATATTATATATATATTATATAATATATATATATATATATATATATATATATATGCCTATTTTGGATGGATCTTTTACATGTGATGATGTTTTTATATGCCATGCAAATGTCTAACACAAATGTAATCCAATGTATTAGTTGAATAACAAACGACCCAATGCGAAATGTATTTAATCACATATTTTATTTTTACGCAAGCTTAAAAGCACACATGACAGCACATAAGAAAACTATGCTTGAATTTTATTTTTTATGCAAGCTTAAAAGAACACATGACAACACATATGCAAACTATGCTTGAAAACAAGGGAAACGGGCATGCGCCCCAGCATGATGTCTCAATTTGAGGTACATGCCCCCCCAAGCTTTAGTCCATTGAAAATGGAGTGAAGGTTGACAATACTTTGATCGCACTCGAATTAAACGAGCTCATGTTTCATTATTTTAACGAGGTTGACACACTTAAAAGAACTATCCTCGTGACACCTAGTTTCATTTGTTAAGGAGATTGACACAGGAAAGCGAACCATGCTCTATCCAGACCTAGTTTCATGTTGTAAGGATCTTGACATAGGAAAGCGAACTATGCTCCGCACGAACTTCATCATAATGAACAGGAAGTTGTTGCTTCCAAGAGTGCCACTCCTGGTGGAAGGATAACATCTTGAAAGTCAGGACCCAATGCCCCCAGGACACTATGCACGACAACAGCATCATTGGATATAGGTACATGATAAGTAGCCATGTAGTTGACCTGTGGTGGGGTAGATACAACCGGTGGATAAAAACTAGGAGGGGATGACAACTGCACAGGAGGCACCGAGGGACAAAAGAACAATAATTGATCTATAGTCACGATTCTTCCATCGTGTGGAAAGCAAACCACAAGGAAAAGTGAATATACAAGGGCCCCCATGGCATAAACATAGTCATGGCCAAGGAGAAGAATGAAATCTAAAGCACCTTGGGTAACTAGTACGTCTATATAGACGGTTTTGCCTCCCAAAGTAATAGGGAACTTTGGAAGGATCCCTAATGGTTGACTGGTTCCTCCGTCAAATGCTAACAGATTTTGTGTGACCAGCACAAGCTGTGGGAAGCCCAAACCTTGCCAAGTAGTGGAAGGCATAAGACTGACAGATGCACCCTCATCCAAGAAAGTGCCAGGTACTGCCTTATCATAGGCATGTACTGTAATCTGGAAAGGCACATGGGATGGAAGGTGGAAAGCAGTCAGGTGACTCCAGTCGAAGGAAACGACTGAACTACTTGGTGGGGGAATCGTATGATTGCCCCCCTACTCTAAAGGTACCGAAGAAGGACTCTCTGGATCATCTGGGATAGGAGGGTCGTTTTCAAACTCAGGAGAATCTAACGAGACAAGAAGAACATGGGCATGACGCTATTCTGAAACAGAGTGATCGACGGGTGGTGAACCCAAGTCGACACTCTTTCTGACCAATGGTTGGTCTAGAACAGGCTTAGCACAGCCAGGTTCAGAAAGAGGAGGATGGACAAGAGAAGAATCTAAGTCAATCTCATTGTCGACAGGGAGAGGATCTGAAGAGAGCCTCTGATAACCAACAAGAAGTTTGGGTGAAGAAGCTGTAAGACTTTCGAAAATAGCGGAAGCTTTATCAATGAGTGGACAAAGGTGAAGGGGATGGTTGCCTTCAGATAGCCTACAGGGGATTCGAATCTTCCCTTTCTTCTCACCGTTGCCAGTTGATAGGGTAGCATCTCCATGAGCTTCAGAGGACGATGAGGGGTAGGCCAAATCATGAGACCATACTTCTAAGATCCTAGGAATGCCAGGACAATCACGAAGAAGATGGTCATCCTTGCACAATTTACAAGGAAACTTAACCTTCCGCAGAAGAGCGGAGGGTGTTCTGACATGGGATGTACTCGGGGCAGTAGCTGCACTTTTAGCCTCTCACTTATGAGACTTCTTCTTCTTCGTCTTATTCTTCTTCTTCTTAGCCACCTGGTTACTTGAATCCAGACTTTCACTAGGCGAAGTAGAAGATGAGGACGTAGAAACAGGCGAAGAAGGGGAGAGGTCCACCTTGGAATCAACATGATGTTGTTCAGGTGGAGGAACTGATTGACCAATAAGTGAGACATTAGAGATCACAAAGGTTGAGAACAACCAAACAGGCAACCCAACAGTTAACCTAGGAAGGGACAACATTGCCATGTAAGGAGCACCAACATTCCCAAAAGGAGGAAAATGACCAGGATTCCCGTCAAGGGGGATTCCGGGGTTGGTGAACTCTGGAAAAGTTGCCATCAAAAACTGAAAATCGCACACAGGGCTGAAAAAGGATCAAGATACACAAGAAAACGGCCAACAAGCAGAATCTAATAGGGCATGTGATCACAGGTGATTTAATTTTTACCACATTGAAATTAAGAAACTTTTCCGTTTCTTGTTTTAAGAGTCAAGAAATGGATAAAATGTGACTCTATCACTTTCAGATTTGAAACAAGCGTGAAAGGACAAGTGCTTGGTGATCCTTTCAAATTTAGGGAGTCAGAAAAGATCGAATGACTGCTCATGGATACTAGGCAGAGAGGGTGTACCAAATAACCGTGAACTGCAATATACACCTTGGTTTTAGAAATGAAAGAGAAATCAACCAAGGACTTTTCGTACGTGCCGGCAATCTCCCCAAATGTTGTGTTCGGTGTATCATGGGTATAGGGCAGCAGAATCGGCTTCCTATGGATAAAGGATGATAACCTAGTGGGGTCTCCCCATATATTCGATGGTACGTGGGATCATAATTCCATACTAGAACACTATTGAGTCACAGAAGGAGGAATCACCCAACCTTGAGTGGAAACAAAAGTGACTAGGTTTAACAACGTTGGAGCACGTCTCTAGCCTAAACCTCTAAACAGTGTGCGTTATGTTCCAATGCGTTGTTAGATTCATTCAGTTCATTTTAAATTTGATCTTGGATTATGTTTTAGTTTTCAGGCCTTACCGTATGTAATGTCTCAAAATTTCCTAAATGCAAGCTATATGCCACAGTATATCATTTTATTTAATGAATGCTAACTATAAGAGAGTTGAGAGCTTTCACACAAACAAAATGATCATAAAACAACCAACAATATCTCTAATGTAGCTAATGGAAATTAAAAAGATTTTCCTTCAAAGTCACTAATCACTAATAACAACGAAAAGCTCTAATTCACATTAACTAATGAAAAGAAAAAGAGATTTTTCTTTTAATGTTAAGGGCAAGATGCACTAAACAAATTTTGAGAAATGATAATAAAAGAGAAAAAACAAGAAAATTTCACCCAATGCAAGCACAATCAGATCCCTACATTGACAAAGTAGTCCTTCAAAACCGAGAAAAGTCCCAAAGACACAAATGAGCCGTGTAATCTAGGCCCAAAGCGAAACAAGGAGAAATTGAAGTGAAAAAGAGGTAGGTCACTCAAACAGCGTAATGAAATGATTAACAACCACTAAACTAGTACAAGGGAGCAATCAAAAAGTCGACTGGACTAATAAAAAACCGAAAACTCTTAAGGAAGGCTCGACACACAAAACCACTAGATGCCCCAGGGCTAAAAACATGGAATCGATAGAAAATGGCAAACAACCAAAGGATGAAGGTTAAAACTAGTCAAACAGGACTCCAATACACTCAAGCAGTCGAGAAAATGTATCCAAAACAAAGACAAGGCTTAGAAGGCTTAAAATTAAGCAAACTTTAGCAGTTCCCAGGCCTGGTGCGACTGTCAGGCTGAAACTAGCGCCTTTTAAGGATTGGCACGAGTGGTATATTGACAACTAGCTCCAATTGGCACGATTGTTATGTAAAAAAGCACACCAGTCAAGTTTGTTGTGCCAAAATGAAAAATAAGCAATCCAAAACCAGGCCAACAATAACCAGATAAACCAAGAAGCAAAAATAGCAAAAGAACCCAGTCCAAAAGGCTGATCAAGCAAGCAAAAAAATCAAGAAACAACCAAAAAGGCAAGATAAGCTCCCCAGCGGCGTCGCCAAATTGTTGAGGGAGTAAATCCCCTCTGTGGACAGAGGCGATCCCTACTAGCCTAGACCGGGTCTAGCAACAATCATCAAATGCTATAGCGCAAGTTCCTAATTGCAAATAAGCAGATTGGTGATAAGGGCCTACTTGGATTCCAACGCTATTATTTGTAAGAGGGGTGATGCTCTCGTTCCTCTGCTCTGGCAGATCACAATCCTCACGGTCTCCATGAATGGACACCTACACATACAAGAAACGACACAAACACAAGCATTAAATCCAGCATATGCAACTATATATCAGTCAGAAAGGACATAACTCATCATCATCATAAATAATAATAAGAGTGGAACCGTAACCAATAGTCGTTCATTAATAATTAATCAAAGGGGAGTACAACCAATGTTCTGACGCTGGATTCTCCTTTGGTGGGTAGTCAGCATCACATGTCTCACAAAGCCTGTCGGGAATAAGGACAAACCTCTCTCTTTGGTTCTTGGAAAATAATCTCCTTACTTGGATTTGGCCTTATGGGAATCAAGAAGGCTCTTGCAGCATGAAGCTCTTGGAAATTTGGCAATTTTGAATCTCTGGAACTCAAAAACTAGCTTGCAAAGGAAATGGGCAATCTTTTTATAAATGGAGGAAGGGGAGTTGGGATCATAGCCAATAATCATGAGATTGGCCATATCATTAAGGAAGCTTCCATGAGAGGTGGCAAACCACTTCCTCTCTATGGAAATCCGTAGCCAAACCACCCAACTCAATATAGATAACAATCCAGGAATTTGTTAGGACGAAACTTCCACCATTTATTTGTTAAAAAACACCTTTGATTATGGTTGGCGTGGGTGTGAATCTATGAAAGAGCGCCAATTGGCACGCCCTCTTTGGAGGATTTGCCCCCTTGGCACTAGGGCTGCACTATGGAACCACACCAATGGAAAAAGAGCTATTTTTTAGGGTTTTTAGCAGGAGATGTCTTCAGGGCAAACAAAGCTCATATTCAGGGGAATGCAATGCAAGTGTTTGTAGGCCATGTCACTTGTCATAGGTCTCGGAATGAGTCCTCCAAGATGTGGGAGAGGGGTAGTAGGGACAGTGACAAATTGTTGTGTAACAGTCCCAGTGTAGCGTGCAACTAGTTCACATTGTGTGGTGCTTCCAAATTTAGGATCATCGCAATTTTTGTGAGGTCTACCATCAACCCTTGTTTACAAAATACATTCCCCAACAGCTTCCCAAGAGGAATGAGGAACATACATTTATTAAGGTTGAGCATGATTTGGTATCTTTAGCATGTATCCAATATCAAGCGTAGGTTCACTACATGGTTCCTAACCAACCCAAATATAGTCGAATCATCAAAATAAACCTCCAATAATTTATGAATATGTTCCATGAATGCCGCAACAATTACATGCGAAAAGATGGCCGACGCGTTCTTCAAGTGAAATGGCATGACAATGTATTGAAAGCAACCCCACTCTGTCACGAAGGTTGTCTTGCTTCCGTCCTCCGATGTGATCCTGATCTGGTGGTACCCTAAGAACCCATTAGTGAAGGAATATGCTTCCTGACTACCTGCATTGTCCAACACCTCATCTGTGAACAATGTTGGGAATGGATCATGTACACATGTGTCGTTCAACTTTCTGAGATCCACACATATTCTTATTTCATCCTTCTGCTTCTTTGTTTTACCACCATTAGACTTACCCAATCAGATTCCTCGACAGGCTTGATAATGCCTGCTGCGAGCATCTTCTCTAATTCTACATGGAATTTCTCCTTGTATTTTGGGTTTAAGCAATACGGTCTCTGCTTCACTGGCTTCGCGTCGGATTTTAACGTGATCTGCATTAAGCCTAAGTCTCCGATTATTCCCTTTAAGTTCGTGAACTTGGTCAGGAATATGTCCTGATACTCGCGGGGTAGTTCAGCGACCTTATCTACTATCATGGTGTCCTAGTAGTCCCCAATCTTCAAAAGTTTAGGTTCTGCCTTTGTACCAATATTTACCTGCTCAATCTTTACTGGCGTGGTTATGTTAGGGTTCTCGATTTGTGGTCCTTGAACCTTGCATTGGCCTTCTATCTTTGGAATATCAATGTTCCTCAAATATTCATCTTCTTCCTCAACAATTACATTATAACACTCTGACGCCAAACTTAGATGAGCATCCCAATCAGGCTGAATCATCTCTACTCACTCCCATGACATCCTAAAGATGGTTGCTTTTACTTCTTGTAGTGCTTCATCAATACTATCCCATCCATCCTCAAATTTGAAAGTCATTACGAACCCTTCATGTAGGACATCCCATTCATTTTTTTTGTGGAGGAGCTCTGTTTCTATATACCAGTTCATTGGTATAACATCCAGGGTGTGACAAAACAGATGCACCCACTCAGATTATGGATTTTCTACATAGGCTTGCATCCACTTAGCCAGATGTGTGCATGGATCATCTTGCCCATTATATTTTTCTGTTAGTCACACTCTAGGCTTCCAAAACCATGTGCACATCATCCTCCTACAGGCACACCAGTGATCAAAGTTTCCTTTGTGTGTACCCCACCACCTCACGAGTGTAGCACGCAGTGCCCAATTCAAGGCTTCGAAACATTGTTTTTACCTAATCCATCATAAGAAGTAAAATCTCTCATTTGCATTGATACGCATCGTAATGATCTTGTCATCATGTTTAATGTGGTTACCTCGTGTAACCAGTTCTACCACTGCACTATCTCCTCATCCGAGTTTGAAGTACAAGAGCTTTCACGCTCCCATGAAATTCATCCATCCACAATAGGATTTACCCAGTCTTTCTCTCACGTGGTTATTTTGTAGATGCATTCCAAATCATCGTCACTTTCATAGTCACACACCAGCTCTGTATAGCATGATCCCTTAGCAGGTTCCAATGGTATAAGTACGCGTAGATACTTCTTCTCAAAAATCATCTTGCGCTTCTTCAGATTAATCACCCAATTCATGTTAGTGGCCCGATTGATTCCTAAGAGCACGGGGTAGGGATTGCTGTCATCAACAATCTTTATCACTTCAAAGTCTGCTAGTGTGATATCCCCTTCAATATCCATGGTGTTTCCCTACAATCTCCCCATAGGTATTATCTTTTGCTAGTTCGCCATTCGTAGTTAGATAGGAAACCATTGCAACATAGGTCTTCCCATGTGTTCCCATGTCTACTTCGGTAGAATGTTTGTGTCCGATCCTAGGTCCAAAATTACTTGGTCCATCTAATATTCTCCAATCTACATGGTCAACATCATTTCTCTTCCTGTCCTCATTGCATGCTTTCCAATCCTTTGAACTACACACTGTTCTCCTGGTGCTGTCCTAGTGCATCTGTTAACGAATTCCTGCAATCCTTTTACAACCTTACTGTCTCGTAATAGCTTCATGCATGTTTCTAGGAACATCGTAAACATAGATGGGTCCATTTCCAGCTCCAACCTATCTTTGATTTCTGAAGTGGAGGCATCATCGGAGCTCTTCTTAGCTTCCATGGAGGTTTCCTTAGCACACTCCAAATCAAAGTCTGCTTCTTTCGTCGGAGCCTTGTGAACCCAAGTACTATATTCGTGTTGTTTGCCTTTATCATCTCCCATCATAATTCCACTTCGGAGCACAATGTTCACATTTGGATCTTCTTCGTGCGGCTCAGATCTCATCATCTGCAGGTTTTGAGTCAAGGGAGGTGGTAGCGCTCCCTTGTCACGTATCCTAGCTATCAGCATAGGAAAATCCTCCGTCTCATGATCGAAAAAGGTACAATAAAAACATGATGGAAACACTGGAGTTGTACACTCATGGGAATAATGCCATGGCCCTCCAAAATTGTAGCATATCAGATGTCCACAACCTCTTACAGGTCGTCCTCCACCTCGGCCTCGCCCGTGCCCCTGAAATTCGGTTTGCGCCACTCCTGCATTTTGGTCAAGGGGTTGCGATTCAGCCTGAACTCTGAGGTGGGAGTTCTATCCATAATTAGGTCATAGGTTCTAGAAGTGCACTCATTGTGTCCAACCAATCTACAAAAATTACAGAACAACTATTGTGAATTCTATGTGTACTTCTGTAACAAATGGCAGTTGTCTGTAGCGCGCTTTCCTCCTATTTAGCAAATCATGCACCACAAAGTAGGCGCCATACTAGGTCCTGCTTGTGCCTCTGGCCTTAATGACATTGGTCCTTTTCTCGTGAGGTATTTCACAAATACTGGGTAGTGGTCCTTGTCATGACCCTCGCCATTATATTTAACACACCATATCTCTTCACACACTTTTGGTTGGGTTGTCCTGTCCTGTTTCAAACTCTACATCTTAAGGCATAAGTTTTTCAAATGTGCGTGGGTCTATTGAACTCCCAAGTTAGGATCCTGTATCAGGGTCTTATGCAACCTCCTCATGATCTCCAAGGCCTTTGCTTGAGTCGTTAACCTTTGCTGCAACAACAAGTTCCTCAAATGTGGCATTAGCGATGCTACAAACCATTCACGGTTTTGTCCATCCATCAAAGTGATATTAGCTTTGTGAATCATGCACTTCAGCCTCTGATCCAACTCCCATGGAGTCTCAACTAGTAGCATTGTGATATTTTTGAATCCAATGATCGACTGCACCTCTGACTTTGGCTGCTAAATTCTCTGTTCAATGCAATTTGGATATCCATGATCCCCGCATTCGGATTGTCATTAGAATGCTTAATATACTAGGTCAGTGCGTAATCCTGCAGACCACTGACCAATGTCACTTTCTTTATAGTATCATCTGTAACTCCCTATGCTTCCCATATGGCTCTTATCACGAATGAAAACTGGTCTGGATCTTCATTTCCTACTCCCTTGAACACAGGAAACTTTATTGTGCTTGCCATATTGACTCACAGTGGTGGTGGAGGTGGTATGGGTGAGGATGGAGGTGAAGGTGGTGAAGGTGGTGGTGGTATGCGTGGCATCCTCTACCTTATCAAATCAATCACAGTTCATGGAGAGACCTTCATGAGCTCTTCCTCGTCCCTTGACAGAGTGAAATCAAAGGACTATTCTCTGGTCCCTTACTTCCTTTGTTTCTGTAGGTTTTTCCACTTCACGTAGCTCAGGACATCAAGGTAGTTGCATAACCCTCTTTTCACACACTAACATTTTAATCCAAGTATTCATAGATTTTATGTACTTACCTCACGGTCCTTTGAGAAAGCATCACTCTGCCTCACTATAGCTAACTAAAGTATCTATGGTGAACTCCGTAATGAATCCCCCTATAATCCGACCGCGCTAGTGATCAACAACATGCATGATGTTATCCTATTATGCTTCCAATCTATGCACTAGCTCTAGGGTCCAAACAATAAGATTGTCGAGCTTCCACCTTCCTTGGCTATCTGCTAGCTTTGCGATCCATTAGTACAACTCACTAGGGAAATACGCGAAGAAAATTTTGTGGATCTCTATGTACAGTTAGCAATCTAACCACTCTTCTTTTGCCAATCATAGATTCCTGTTCTCCTGCACCATGAACTCGTGAATTCTCCTGTCTAACCAACCTTCAATTTCCTTCTTAGTCAGATTCCAATGATATGACATCAGACATCTCTATTTAGATTATGGTCTTGGCAACAAAACCATTTGTTGGCTTGAGTGGGTCTGACCTAGGTTTAGAGTTATTTAGCAAAAAAAATCCCTGTACTAGTAGCCCTTTCAGCCACAGCCCACAGAGCGTGGACTGAGGTCTCACCCAAAGTAGTATGGGGGGATGTTGGAGCCATGTTTCTGCACCCTTGAGATTTCTGAGGGGTCAATTTAGTCCAACTATGAATACCTTCATGCAGCTCACTTCACACACTTTCATGACCTGTGAGGCCTTTGCGATCTATTATAATTGCCTTCACACAACCCTAACCAGGGGCTAAGGTGCTTTCACGCTGCTAAAGCAATGATCTATGCTATTTCCCCAAGTCACACCATGGATCTTACTTATCTTCTTATAACAATTAGTTATCTTCACGTAAACAAATAATTTATCTTATATTCACCTTATCAACACCTTCATATAAGTTCACGCATCATATAAACAGAAGAATTGAATTTATACCCAATACATTTAATGTAGAAAATATTAAAAGATACATAGAAATGATGTAAAACTTCTCTTTATTACTTCTCCAAGGATTACAAACTCAATCCACCCTGCACACTCAGCTGCAGGGGTATGTGCACTCAGCTACGGATTACTAGGCCTCTGGACACTCAGCTATAGAGCCTTCTCCTACTCTACAACCCAAAGACACGACTCAACACTTCAACTAAGACTGAATTCATCATCATTAGATCTTACAAACTTCCCTGGTTATTCCCTTTTACAACTTAGAGCTTCGCTCTATTTATACAATCCCATGGTCTGCGAACCATGGGTAGATCTCTAAAGCCGACATTACATTAAAAAAATGAGGGCAGACAACCGTATGACTCATTTACAATCCTCGCACTCCATGCCCACAAATTGTAGAGTCTTTACATCATATTTGGTCAAAATCTATGCTTTAAGCCCAAAAACTTGCCTTGGGGGATCCCACACCCAACAATGGTCATAGCCATCCAATAATGAGAAGGATCACATATGATAACTCATGGTCTGATCATAACCAGCCATCTAAAAGAGACATTCATATCAACATAACCATGTCACACCACTTCCCAACATGGACTTGTGTGATCAGAGTCCAAAGTCCTGCGCTCCAACACGACCTAACCAAAGTACAAATCTTAGCATGCGAATAGAAGTGTTGACTTCGAACATGCTAGAAAGTCACTTGATTACAAGACAATGATGTAAACTATTAACAAGTACAAGAGAAACCACCAATAAAGGCAATTGTCCTCAAGGTACTATTAACACAATCCACAGAATGTGAATATAGGAACTAAATTCGAACACCTATGAAGTCACTTGATCGAAATCCAATGATGTGAACTTGTCATCGAGAACGAAGAACATGCCATTAGGGAATGCAAGCTCTAAGGTATTGGAAGGGAGTCTCTCAATCAACTTCACGGATAATGATTTGAAGTCGACGAAAATCAACCATGTTGAAGGAGGTCCATAGTGAATCCCACATCATCGACGCGAGATGAGAGGATTGAAAATGATTTTGGATGATACAGAGAATCATAGGTAAGTGTAATTGTAAAAGGATGACTCTTGAACATATCAGTGACACAACTGGAAGTTTGGCAGCTTTTGGATCCATAGGATTGGAGGTCATGACAACGTGGTAGAGATCAATAGAAGGCAAAAATTAATGGCCCTATCCCAGGAGGGTCAATGATGCAAAGGAGGACGTCCCAACCTGACATGAAGCAAAGAGTGTCATGTTCAAGAGTGAGCTGCATACACGACTAATAGATTTCCAAATTTCCCCCCACCATTTCTGGCGAGTAACCCAATTACTTTTTAATTGCAAGCTTGAAGGGATTAGCATATGCTGGCACTGTAAGTTCATCCTTCGGATGAATCTGACCTAGTAAGTTTAATGAGCCCTAGGATGGAGAAACTCATGTTCATCATGGTGGTGAATCTGATGTCATTTAATAGTTTAACAAGTTCGACAAAGGTGTAACTCGGTATATTTTTCAAGTTTAGAGAGTTTGAAAAAGATGTTAGAAAAAACTCCACATGATCCCTTTTCGTACATTTGTGTCTCTCGAGCCCGAAAAGGTAGAAATCAATACTTGAGAGAACCACTTGACCATTTCAGTCAAGGAGTACCTTTTTCATAAATAGTGCATCTCATCCCAAAAAAGGGCTAAACTTATACAGGGCACACAACGTTTCACATTCATTAATGATTTTGAAACAGCAAGGGCTCAACCATCTTTTTACTTTTAAGGGGTCAGAAAAGAGCTGAAAGCAGACCCCCCATTTTTATTAACTTTAAGGAGTCAACAAGGGAAAAATACTTGGAAATTTTTTCATATAAGTTTAATGAGTCGAGAAAAGAGTTGAAATGCAACTCATTGCCATCGTCGAACATCCATCACATGTTGTTGCACAAGTAAGGAAAAGTGTATTATCGATTCCTTGAGGTAAAATAGGTCAAAAATATTTACAAAACCTAATATTTTCATGAAAAAGTGAATAAAAAGGGGAAAAATAAATATATTTTTACCATTTACCATTTTACCTTTGCAGTGAAGACTTTTGCCCACTTTTTCCCTAGTTGTTCCAGAGCAGATTGCGGGCAATCCGAGAGGTCAATCGACGAGCCGTCAGTTCTAGGTAACAGCCAAAGCCCTAAGCTCCATTTTTATGCTATCCATTTCTATTTTTAGCCAATTTTTTGGATTTTTAGGGAGGTTTTTGAGAAATTGTTTCGCTCTCGGTCGACACGATTTCCGAGCATGAGATTGTGCCAGCCGAGGGTGATTTGTACAACTATTCACGCAACTATTTTTAAAACAGGTGTGCCAAAACTGTGGATAGGGTAGAAACCATCTCAATAGCTGACCATTTCAACTTGAATTTTATATGCCAATGATGACTATTGACTTAAGTTAATGGCTTTTGCAGGAGAGAAATTGCTGAAAATGGTGGAATGGAAGGAAAGAGAACATGAAGATGTTGACACCTAGGCACTGAATGATCGAAACTTCTTGGAGGACTTGAGGGCTTGCAGGCTCCTCAAATTCTTCCTTACACTAGGGGTGTGGGCCCAGCCTAAGTTGCTTCGATACTTGATAAGCCTTTGGCACATTAACGATGAGATTTTTGTCATTGAGGACTAGGAGTTGGAGTTGACAAGTTCAGATATCTACTTCATCACTGGACTCTCTCGCAGAGGTGAGCCAGTAAACTTCTATGGGTCACGTCTAGTTGGGGTAAGAATATCTTCCCTGCTTGCCAAACACTGCCCCGAGGCCCTGAAATCCAGGAGTTGGAAGATAGAGATTTCTAGTGTGCGGGATTTGACACTGAGGATGCTCCAGTTGACTATGAACAGAGTAGCGGGGTCCTAGGCAGAGCGTGAGACTAACAATTCGAAGTTCTTTATGCTATTGACTACACCACACCTATGATATTCAACTAGGAAGAGGTCATGAAGATGAACATCAAGCACCAGTTGTCTAAGGCCAAGGTGGGGAATCTGAAGCAATTTGGCTTCCGATTAATACTTATGACCTTTTTCCTGGAACGAGTGCCACTATTCTAGTATCAATTAACTAAGCTTGATCCTCCTACTCCACGTGATCTGTGGATGGCCCTGTTAACACTCAGGTTGTTCCCTGCTTCCTAAAGAGAATACAGCCGAGGTAACCACCGATCAATCTTTTAGTTGTAGGTCCTAGCCTACCTGTAACCAGAGAGGGCTCTCTCTTTATAATTTAGCTTTGTTGGTGGATGATTTTAGGCTAGTTATGGTGTGTTGTTTTGTTTAAGTTTGGTGGGTTGGTGAATTCAAACAGAGCTGAGTTATAGATTATAGAACAATTTGGTCCATTGGGTAATGGAGTTGAGGTAATATGCTACTGAAAAATGTTTATGAAGGCAGAGTGTTGCTGTAGAGCCAGACAGGCATCTTTGGAACAATTTTTTAGATTTATGTAATGAAGTTATGGAATTAGTAAGTGAAAGGCAATTATGAATCTTTCACTATGCTAACAAAGGAAGAATGAAAGTATTGCTTAAGAGCAGTTAAGAATTCTTAAACAATATTCACAATGATATAATTAGTTTAGACATGAGCAATTAAGAATTCATATCCATGGCTAATCCAGAAGAAAACATATTTAGAAATAGAGATTGAGCATAGAGTGTTCAAACAAATCCTAGGCTATTCTTTTTCTCTATTCACTATGATCATGAAAACATATGAATTATGGAATACACAGAAAAACACATACACAGTTTCAAAATGACTTATTGTTCCAGCAAATGACACAGGAATTCTGTAGCACAACAGAGCTATTCATTTCCATCTTCAGACAGCATAGAAACCAGGAACTCCACCAGCAATTTGTATTATCAAAAATGTCTCAAATATACAATAGAGCTCTTCAGAAAGAGTTTTCACTACAACCGACCCTCAATACGTTCTCTGAGGGGATATATATACAAAATATCTCAATAGTGAGTTATTGTGCAATAAATTGCACCACTAACTCTCTTACAAAAAGTAAATTAAAAACATAACTACAGCATTTAATGCTGAGTTGGCAGCTATCTATCTGTCAGACAACTTTTGTCTTTATGGCTTAGGAAAGTGGGTTGTAGCTGTGCCTTTAATTCTGCGTTAGTTGAGCCTGTTGTCTGGGTGCTTTGGTGAGTCACTTGTACGGATGCTCCCTGTGATACCTGCGTGCTGATCTATCTGCTGACCTGTGCTGTGACCGAGACTTGATTTTTTCAAAAAAGGAATAACATAGTGGTATTATCTGGGCAGAATTTCCAACATTGCCTGCCACCAATCAGCTGGAGGTAGCTGATGCCTCCTTATTTTCACCAGTGTTTCATCTGCTTCTGTATATCTGTAGAAGTTTGGAGGCACCTCAAACAGATGATTTATCTCATGTTCAATAAAAAATAGATTTTCTAACTTGTCATACAGAGATTGCCCAGAGGGAGGCCCTGCTTCTTCTGTGGAACTGCTGGATGCTATTATTTGATTTTCAACATAATTTTTTATCCTTGTCATATACTGATTATATGACAACAGTTGTCTTATGCCAGTCACTAGGCTTGGCAGTCCTTTATCCTGTAATATTGTCATTTTTGCCCTGAATTCATCAATTTCTGCTTTCATTTCCTGACATTTTCTCTCTAGGGTTTGAGTGAAGTTCCTCAAGGTCAGCACTTTCTTAGCTGTTAGGATGGTGTCTATTATGTTGTTTATCTCTAGAGCTGCCAATTCCTCCCTAGTGCGGTTATTGAGGAAGTGTATCATTTTATTGGCCTGCTCAGGCATGATTCCCAGTGTTGTTCTGGCTCTTTGTATTTCCACATGAGCCATGCCTATTAGTTCAACCTGCTCATATATTGCCTGGATTGACCTCCATTGGTCCTGTATTGATTGGCTAATTTTGGCCCAAATTATCTTCTTTATTTCTGCTAAGGTCCTGCCTAGGAGCAATTCATTTTCCAAAGTTTTTACTTTGGCCTCTAAGGCCTTTATTTCTCTTTGTTTTTCTACTACTGTCATCTTGGATTTATCATAGCTGGTCTCCAGCTTGGCCAGTCTATCCTTGGCTTCATTTATTTCTGTTACTTGAGTCTCAAGCTCTTTGACAGCTTTCATCAAGTCCTCCATACTCATGCTAGATTCTGCTGCTGCTGTTGCTCTTGTTGCTGATGTAGCTGTGGTTGGTGCTAGAATGGCAGGAGGGGTTGCTGCTGCTTGTGTAGGAGGGGCAGGTCCAAGAGTTGTAGATGTTTGAGGGGGTTGGGAGGCTGACTCCCCTTGCTTGTCCTGCAATGCCTTCTCTAATTGTACTTCCATTTGCAATATTCTTTGATTCATCACCAGAAGCAGCTCCATGGCATCATCTACTTGCTTTTCTTGTGCAAGTTCTGTTGTTTGAGGGTGAATGGTAAGAGGTAATTTTGCCTGCTTTCTTAGTGCAGCAGTGTCATCCTCTTTTTTCTTCATAAGGGCCCTAACACCCTTTGGATCCTTTGGGTCATGTCCCAGATCAATGATTATGTCTTCCAAAGTCTTTATTCAGTTGTCCTTTGCAGAGGAAGACAACCTTTCCAAATCAAGCTATGTATTTGTGTTCTTAAGTGCTTCTTTTAACTGATGGGCCAGCATGGCCCTTACTGCAAGTGTTGCATACACCATTTCCCCAATATGTTTTTGCAGTTCAATCTGATCCATGGGGTGTATGTCTTTAGCAAAGACTTCCAAGTTTGTTCTAAAGTAATCTGCAGAGGTTTTGGGATGTGGAACTTTAGGCTTTAAATGAGTAAAAATCATTTTTTCTTCTTTGAGATCATAGGCAGCCATCAATCTTTGTTTTTTGGCTGGAGTTGCCTTCAAGAATTGATCATAGAGTTGCACTCTCAACAATTCATTCTCTGCCTTGATCTCCATGAAACCTCCTTTGATCCTAGCTGGTTTCTTGCCCTGCTTCCTTGAGGAGGATACTTTTGTGCCTTGTTGCATGGCCTATTCCAGCTGAAATGAGCTAGTGGCAGTCTGCTGGCTAGATTGCCTTTCTCTGCTGTGGCTTTCTGCCCTTTCCTCACTGATATCTTCCTCCTCTGTTTCAGGGTCAATCCTTGGCCTCTTGGCTTCTAGTTGCTGTGTTGACCCAGTTGGAGGTGTGACCTCCTCTCTATCTCTCTTTTTTCCTTTCTCTTCATTTAGAGGAGTTTGCAGAACTGGGATTTGGGGTGGTCCAGTTTGCTGTAAAGGAGCTTGCCCTTGAGTTTGATCCTTTGAGGTGCTGGGCTGCCCTGTCTCTATCCCTTGCTGTTCATCCATTATTTCTTTGCCCTTTGCTGTAATGGTTGTTGTAGGAGCTTTTTGATCAGCTTCTTGCCAACCATCTTTCTTATTCATGACGAATGGGCCTAGGTGGTCTCTGAACTTTAGATTGGCTTTCTTCTTGGCACTATGGAAGTGTGTAAGATCAGAGTTTATGAGTATCCTATAGTATTTCGGGGCAAACAACCTTATAGGAACATACTTTGGGAGCCTGTAGGGACAGAGCTCATATCCATAGATTATGATAACTGTGTGATTTTGGTACAAGTACCAATCACCTATTTTGTAATTCCTGGACAGTTGTAAGATTTTATGCATATCTTTGGACAATCTGGCAGGAGGAGTCCTCTTTAAGAGGCATGTGACTGGATAAACAAACTGGTCAATAAATTCACAGTATGAATAGGGAGAATTCTGGACTTGGTGGAAGACTGAAGA
Organism: Pinus taeda; assembly: GCA_000404065.3. Taxonomy (NCBI): domain Eukaryota; kingdom Viridiplantae; phylum Streptophyta; class Pinopsida; order Pinales; family Pinaceae; genus Pinus; species Pinus taeda. The sequence goes on along the minus strand of APFE031310984.1, from coordinate 9,718 downwards.
CCAGAAGATAACATACCTCCTCTCACCCTGTGAGTCTAGCTTCTTGATTGGGCACTGGAAGCAATCTGTTTGATAATACATGAATAGGTGATAGATGTATGATGAGTACTTAAATATTTCCTCCCTATTTAATCTTGACAATTGGTCATGTATCTTATTGGAAATATATTTGGCATAATTGTACTTCATAGCATGGGGTTTGTCAAGGCTATATGCAGACAGCATGACCAGCACAGCTTCATCAACATGCTCATTTGTAGTGAACCCCAGCACAGAGGTTAACATATCCACCAGCAGCTTGCCTACCTCATTGAAATCTACATATGAAAAAGGAGGTGGCCCAGAAGGTTGGCAGTCTGCCTTCATGAATTTCCTGGATATTGCAGCTATGTCTGTGCTAGAGAGCTTGGAGCCCTCATCCAGTAAGTACTTAATGGAGAAGGGGTATAGCAGATGGGTTTGCTTGTAGTTCAGCATTTGGTTGATGGAATCTGGTGTTATGTAGAAGAGGATGTTCCCAGATGGAGACTTCACAGCTCTGAGCTTCTGGTCATAGTTTTTTGCACAAAGGTGAATGACTTTAGGAAAAATGTTCACAGAAGGCAGGAAGTAGGTGGGCAGATTGGATTCCCAGATGCCATACATGTCACTGTTGTCCAAGTGATTGTTCCTTAGCTGGCAGAAAGTTTGTAAGTGATTCCTCTCTGCCACAAAGTTTGTAATGAGGAAATCATTGTCCACCAATGGCATAGCTTCCATCTCTTTACTAGGTGGATTCATAGGACCTACATCCAGAGCAGCTGGAGTGGCCATGTCTGGTTTTAACTAGATGTTTTACTAGATTTTCAAGTTTGGTACAAAGACTAAGGAATACTGGCCAAGTTCTGTTTGGCAGTGAGCAGCTTGACAATGTAAGGAGGCTCTTGCAGGTTTAGTGAACTATGGGGCACTCTGTTTTTGAAGAAGCAGAGTGTGTCTGAGCTAATTAGCCGGTTATTTGCAGGGAATTTCTATTAGCAGGGGTGAGGGAACTTCTGAATTCATTTTTTAGCAGTAGCTCAGCTCCTTCAATTGCTTTTATGGTGAATTTTACAGAGGGGCGCGGGTTTCTTCCATAGTTTTGTCGCGCAGGGGTTCAACCAGTTTCTTAAGTAATTTTCAGTGGCTAATTTATCAGTGGGGAGCTTTTAACGGAGTTCTTATGCAGGAAACTAGGAGAACAAAGGAGAACTGTGGGTAAAGAAGGTCACCTGCGGCAAATACCTAGTTTTATGGCGTAGGAGGCATTTGAACCGGATGGATTGTAGGTACTCGAGTTGACAATGAAGGCAGCAGCAACTTTGGCGGGTGAAATTGGTGTTTTGACCGTTGCACGTCGTTTTCGCATGCAGAGGAGCTCCGAAAACAATGAACAACAATGACCAATAACGGCTAATTCTCATCTTTTTATGCATTTTTGGCCCTTTAGCGCCTTTTTGGTGATGACATCATGCTGACGTCATCATGGGCCCGGGTACGGAAGGGTGACGTGGCAGCTAACGTGGGTGCCCAGGTGGCAGTGGCACAGTGGCAAGGTGGACAGGTGACATGGATATGACGTGGAGGCACAGTGGCAGAAAAGGAGGGGTGACGTCACGCTGATGGGGGCGTGACGTCAGCGCGGGAGGAGGGCGGTAAGCGGTTTCCCGGAGGGCCTGAGGGCGGTAAATGGTATTGAAGGGGGGGGGCAGCGAACAAAGCGGGAGGCCGACGCGTGGCGGGGGCGGGCAATACCGCCAATCCCCCGGACGCAAAAGGTCGAGCACTTCTCATATGAAATTGACCGCCCACCGTTGGATGGGCGGGGTGGATGATCGGACAATGGGCGGCAATTTTGATGTATCGACGCGTTAAGGCGGGGGGGACCCGCCCATTATTATAATGGATTTAAATAAATCGCGCGCGGGGGGGTTAAAAACATTAGGTTTCGGGTTTATGGTTTAGGCGCACATTTTATTAAAATGTTTTAATTAAAATACTTTATAATAAAGTGAAATTTGGGCGGATAAAGGGGTAAATGGGTTTAATGAGGGCGGGGTTTCGGATTTTTTTGACATTTAACCATAGTTTCTTGAAAAAAACCATAGTCTAGGGACAAAGGGGCTAATACCAACCCCTGATAGGTTAATATTTCCCCAAGGAAGGGTTATATAGCTATAATGCTAGGGGGAGGGTATTTATACATTTTTTTGGGAAATTTTTCATAGATTCTAATAGAATTAGGGAAGGGGGGAGTTAGGGAGCTAAATAGTACATTAGTGGTTAATATGGCTTTGTGAGGTGAGTGAAGGGGTAAAGACTAAGTCCTAAGGGATAAAACTTAGAATTTGAAGATAAATGAAATGATAAGAAAGCCTTTTTACACAAAAAATGTGGCTTCTTTTCTTGATTAAACTTCATGGTTTGATCCAGTAGTTTTCCATGAAGTAAAGTGGGACTGGACACTTGAGCAGATCTCAAGGCCCTTGGGGGTGTTAGTAAATGAAGTTTGGGGGAAAATAGGGGAAATTAGACATGCTTCCAATGCTTGTCCTCCACTTTCTACTTTTGATGCCAATACCCTGAGTGGCATGAGTCTTTGCACTTAATAAGCCAATTGGTGATGGCCCTCTATTTCTGCAACCTTGCACTACTTACCCATCCTAGTAATCCTAACATTTTTTCCTTCTTTTTGAAGTGGGTGCACTTGAATTAGCAGACCCTGATTGTCCTCTTTTTCTTTTGACTGCCCTCCTACCTAAAATGTACCCTTATTTCTTCCAAGGACCCAGATTAAGCAGTTGGGCACCTTCATTTCTCTACCTAGCTAGTCATCTGCCAAGCTTGAGCTGTTTGGACGGGGAACATTCTCTATTCTGCAGCAAGCAATTTAAACATGGCATGGTCTAGTTTAGACTATTGGGCCATCCATCAAGTATGATTAGCAGCAGTATTTACAGAGCTTGATACTGCCCAAAAGATAGTAGTGGCATTTTGACTGGCCACTTTCCTAGTCTTTAGTTTGGGGTTCATTTTCACTTTTCTCTTTGACCACTTGATTTTCTTGCCTTTTGATTATTCTTTTAAGGCATACCCTCTTTTAATTTTTTAATTTTCATAGCATGTACACAAAATATGGAACCTTTGCAGCCTGCAATGATGAACATATTTAGCCCTTCCACTGTCAATCATGAAAGATGAAACCTATTGGTATAGGAACCTAACAGTGGCTCCACTTGGGGATGGCTTTTCTTGGTGGAAAGCAAAGAACAGCAACTCAGATGGCCTCATTTTTGCAGGGATTAGCATTTTATGTCTTGCTAATAATTATCACTGCCTATCATTGGTTCTCTGCCCTGAAGACCTTGCTCAATTCTGTTCATGGAGCTTTTCAAGTATCTATGTCATTTTTGATATGGTTTTGCTGACCATTCTTCAAAATTTGTTGTAGTTGCTCTTCTATATATCTGCTGTAAAAAAAAGAAAAATGCTTGAAAATATAGATATTTATGTACAATATGTGGCTATTACTATGCTCATGGATCATAGTAGTGTTTGAGCATTCTCCCATTCACTGGGCCTTCATCATTGTTTGACTCATCTAGACTCTTGAGAAAAAAGGTATTGTTGCCTTGCACAGCTTGAATTACAAATGGCCCTTTCCACAGAAAGTCAAATTTGCCATGCTTTCCTTTGTCTTCCCTCCTAGAGTCCCATTTCAATACTTTGTTCCCTATGAAAAAGTCCTCAGCTTTTGTTCTTTTGTCAAACACCTTTTTAAGCTTCTCTTGTAGAACCTGGGTTCTATGATACACTTCTTCCCTTGTTTGTTGTAAGTGAATTGTTTGATTGATCCTTCTCTGGATATCATTGGGTTCAGCCTGTATTTCCTGCAGCAATTTGATCACAGGGATCCCAAGGGATGATGGGAACACAGCTTCCAGGCCATATACGAACTCATATGGGCTAGTACCAATAGATCTTTTAGTGGTCAACCTATCTGCCCATAGTGCATTTACCAGTTTCTTATGCCAATTCTTTTTGTTCTCCTCCAAGACCTTTTTAATGATGTTGATTAGGCTTTTATTGGAGGACTCAGCTAGGCCATTGCCTTGAGGGTAATAGGCTATTGAATGACCCAGGGTGATATGATATTTATGATAGAAGCTGATCATTCTCTTGGATTTAAAGGCAGCTGCATTATCTGTTATGATTTTCTCTAGGCAGCCAAATCTAGGCACGATATTGGTTTCTAGGAATTGTATGATAATTGAATCATTTTCTTGTCTACAAGGTATGGCCTCTATCCATTTAGAGAAGTAATCAGTAGCTGTCAGGATCCATCTATGTTGGCCTGAGGATGAAGAGTGAATTTCCCCAATGAAGTCTAAGCCCCATTGTTGAAATGGTTTTTCAGTTGAAATGGGCTTGAGGGGTAAGGGTAGCAATTTTTTCTTACCTTCAAAGATCTGACATTTATGACATGACATTACAAACTTTTTTGAATCAGTAAATAGGGAGGGCCAATAAAATCCAGCCCTCAGGATTTTATCAACTGTGGATTTCCAATATAAGTGCCCTCCACAGTCTCCTGCATGAAATTCTCTAAGGACCTTATCAGCCTCATCTGAAGTTAGGCAGTTAAGTAGGACACCTTCATGATTTTTCCAAAATAAAACATTGTCTATGATACAAAATTTTGCAGGTTTCAATTTTAGAAATCTGTTCTTGGTTCTGGATAACCCTGGAGGAGCTTGCAGGTTTAATAATACAAAACATATGTCAGCATACCAAGGTGATTGTAAAAAGGCTTGATTGATCGGTGGAGTCGCCATCTCCTGTTCGTTATCCAGTTCATTAATGTCAAGGGCTTGAAATTAGTTTCAGTCATTAGTTTAGCTAGCCCTTGTCCTTTTATAAGTTTTGTTGGTTTGATTTCTATATCATATTCTAGGATGTTGGCAATCCATTTGCCCCTCTTGCATTCCATTCCTTCTTGAGTTAAAATGTCCTTGACTACTGCATTGGGCACATATGCAACTATGTGAGAGTATAGGATATAAACTCTGAAATCCTTTATGGCTTTTACCAGGGCATATGCTTGCTTTTCCATGATTTTGTACTTGAGTGGGGCATCCCTAAGGGCTCTACTGAAAAAGGAAATAGGTTTTTCACATCCCAAGTCATCCTTTTGCAGTAAGACAGCAGCAATGGTATTTTCAGAAGCAAAGGAGAAGATTATAAAATCTCTATCAAAACTAGGGCTTGTAAGCACAGGTGTTTTTGTCAGAGCTATCTTGATTTCTTCAAAAGCTTGTTTAGCCTCAATTGTCCATTTGACCTTGGCATCTTTCTTGAGCATATTGTTCAACAATCTTATGAGCTCAGCCAAGTTAGGAATAAATCTTCTTAGGAAATTAACCTTTCCTAAAAAGGCTTCTAATTCTTTGATGTTTCTTGGATGGGGGACCTGCAGTAAAGCTTGAATCCTATCAGGGTCAATTCTTATGCCATCTTTTGAAATTATATGACCAAGGAGTTTGCCTTCTTCCAGACCAAACAATGATTTCTTTGGGTTTAAAGAAATACCAAACTTTCTGCAAATAAAGAACACTTGTCTAAGGTGTTTTAAATGCTCCTGGTCTGATTTTGAGAAGGCTGTTAGATCATCAAGGTATATCACTAAGAAATCATGGATTTCTTTGGCAAAGGCTATATCCATTGCCCTTTGAAATGTGGCTCCAGCATTCTTGAGTCCAAAAGGCATTTTGACATATTTGAAAGTTCCCCAAGGTGTGGTGAAAGCTATTTTGTCTTGGTCATCTGGGTGAACTAAGATTTGATTGAATCCTGAGAAACCATCCAGTAATGAGATCCTTGAAGCTCCCACTACCCTTTGTAAGATGTGATCCATTTTTGGCAAGGGGTAGTGGTATTTGAGAGAGACTTTGTTTAAATTTCTCAGATACACACAAAGTCTTATCTCCCCAGTTTTCTTTCTTGTAGGTACAAGGCTAGAAATCCATTCAGAAAACCTTATGGGAGCAATAATCCCAGCTTCATACATTCATTTTACTTCTTTTTCTATTAGGGGAAGAAGCACTGGATTCACTCTTCTTAGTTTCTGTTTAAAGGGTTTTTGGTTTTCTTTCAGGGGTATTGTGTGCTAGATAACTGTAGTATCATAGGATTTAAGGTCCTCATAACTCCAGGCAAACACATCCTGAAACTCCTTGAACAGTTTGATATATTCTGATTTCTTATCAGGAGGTAAGGTTCTAGAAAGCTTGACCATTTTGGGATTTTCAATGGTCCCAATGTTGTACTCCTCTATATCTACATTGATGGGTTGCATCTTTGGTTTTTTAGAGAGATCATTTGAATAAAAAATGTATTCTAAAGGAGCAAGACCTGTAGGCAAGAAATTATCTTTTAATTGAATTACTTCAGTTTCTTCCTCATTAATTTCATCAAGATCTGTTATTTTCAGCTTCTGTAAATTGGCAGAGTCAAAGGTTGTAGGATGTAATATCATATCTGTTGTTTCAGCTGATATACTTGTGTTTAGTTCATCTTTTTGGTTTTGATCATCCCTAATTCTTGTGTCAATGTGTAATTTTGAGAATTCCTCCTTCATGGTTAAAAAATTGTTTATCTGAGTATCATTCTCAAATACTTGCCAATTATTTACATTGTCTGGGACAGAAGGCCTATGTTTAATCTCAGCAGTGAACTGGTGGTTAGGTCCAAAAGGAAATTTACAAGTACTTGCAAAGGTTGCCAAACTGTGAGCACGCAAGTTGTGGTTCCTAGGTATTTTGGTGAGCTGATATTCTAGGAAGTTGTTGAGTAAGTCTGTCATTGCTAACCTATAAGACCTCAGCCTGGGATCATTTGTGACAAAAGTTCCCTTTATCTGTTGGATAATTAGGTCTGAATCCCCCAATATGGAGACTTTGGTCACTCCTAGACTCTTAATCAGTTTGAGACCTAGTAGGAGGGCTTCATATTCTGCCATGTTATTTGTGCATCTGAAATTAAGCCTATATGCATGACCTAGAGCATGGTCATTTTGGGTATTATGTATCCATACCCCTGCTCCTACTCCTAGCTTATTTACTGAGCCATCAAACTCTAAATACCACATGGTCTCTTGGTCAATGTTTGTTTTAATGGATTCACAGATTTGTTGAGTGGGCAAGTTTAGTTTTGGTGATTCTTGTGACCTATCAGCAGACTCTTGGTTTGATGGCATCAGTGATCTTTTGATCTGGAGCTGTGGATTGTTCATTGACATAACTGGTTCCCTTTGTTTCTAGGAGCTTGACCTCCGTTTTGGGACATATATCAGCATTATATAGTATGAAGGAGTCCATGTCTGAATGGATGGAATAGATTGGGAAGTTTTGGGGCTTGTCCTGACTGCTGACCACATATTTCATGAGTGTTTCTCGGTACAGTCTCTTTGGCTGGCCAAAGACTGAAATTGTGGCATATGACATGTCTAGTTGCAGAGATCCTTGGAGTTTGGCACCCCATGATCTTGATAGGAGCATACCATATTTAGGTGGAATGTCAGCCACTACTACATCCATTAGAATTGTTTTCACTGGATATTGGATTAGGGATACACAGAGGTCTTTGATCAAGCCTAAACATCTTACCTAGCTGGAATCAAATGAAAACAAATCTTTATAGGGTCTAGTGATATCTAATCCAAGTTTTTCCATTACTGATTTGGTTATTAGGTTATGAGAGGCCCCTGAGTCAAACATGGCATTGTGTAATACTTTGTTATGAATGTTTAGGCTTACATAGAATGGAGGAGTCCCTCCATCCCCTAATTTGTCATTAACTTCTGAGCCAAAAATCAACTCTGGTTGGTCATCCAGAATGTTAACTGCATCCCTATTTTCTGGTACTTGCAATGATCTATTAATTTGTTGTCTGAAGACCTCATGTTTGGTGAGTTCAGAAATAGGAATTGCAATCTTCAGTTTGCCAATTTCTGTTTCAAGATTGAAAGGTTTTTCCATCTGAACTTTTACATTGTGAGCAGCAAATTTTTCTTTTTCTGCTGAATTTTGGGTGACCATGTCCTGATCAGGTATACTGTTTTGAGGTATGCTTGGGTTGGCTTTGTTTTCTAGAGGTCTGCCCAAGATTTATGTTGGGAGAAGAGGTGTGGGAGTAGTTTTTACTGGAGGTTGTACATCAGATACATCTTCCACTGTGACCTCTTTGTGGGGTTTTTTATCTGAGGACTCTGTTAAGATAGCTTTATCACTAGATTTCTTGGGTAGTTTGGTGTTTGTTTGTTTGGTATTCTTAGGTACATCTATGGTTCTACTTCTTAACTTGTATTGTTTGTGTACTTCATAGACTGTTGTGTCACACCCTTCTCTGAAATCAAATGACTCACCAGATTTTGCTTGGAATTGTTTGTAGTCTTGGGCTTGTTGATCATCTTGTGTTAACAATACTTGTTCTTCACTGTCTAAACCCATTAAATTGATGTGGGGATCTTCTATTTGTTCACTAGTGGTTGAGGCCTCTGCATAATTTTCTTGAAATGGAGGTCTGATGTTCTGATCAGGACTAGTTCTCACAGCATTTGGGTTTTGGTTTTTTCTAAAATTGGAATTCCTAGTAGTGTTGCTTGTTTTCCCTTCCCAAGAGGAATTTCTCTCCATGGTCTCAACTCTATCTCCCAACCTCTCCATACCCTTCATAATTGCATCTAGTTTTTGGTCAAAGGTTGAGGGTTCCTCTTTGAATGTTATTCTTCTATCATTTTTTTCTCTGGTTCTCTTGGCAATTAGATTTGCCTCCACACTTACAGCTATATTCTGCATATCTGCAAGACATGGAGGTGTTCTTTCTCTTAATTGATATGCCATGTCTGGGTCAAATCCATCAGGAAATTTTATCAAGGCCAAATTAGGAAGAGGTCTCAAGTTTTGAGGGATAGCGTTATATACATTGTTGAACCTAGCACAGTAATCTTGAACTGTCTCTTGTGGGCCCCTTTTTAGGTTATCATACTTTGTCAGTATGTGTAGGGGGTCTTTCTTCTTTCCCCATCTGATTAAAAAACTTAGGTATAAGGCATCAGGATTGACTATAGAGTTTGCAGCTAGAGACCTAACCCAATTCCTTACATCCCCTGTCAAACTTTGCACAAAAATTTTCATTCTTACATCTTCATCATCTATCTCATAGTTCTCAAAATAGTCCTGCATCCTCTTAGTGTGTTGCTGGGCTATATAAGTGCTAGTACCATCAAAGTAAGTGATTTTTCCTTGATAGTCTTGGGGCATTGCCCCTGGATTTGCAGGCAGGAGTAAAGGAGCATATCTAGCCATATTTGCAGGGATAAAAGGGATAGCAAGAAGGAGTGGAACAGCTGGAACTACAGGGATAACAGGAGTAGGGTGTGTTGGGGATGGAGGAGTGGGGAAACTACCTTGGTAAGTGGATGAAGAACTAGGATAAGTAGGGATAGTGTGAGGGTGAACTGATGCTTTGACAGGAGTAGGAATATAGCTCTGATGATTTGGTTCTGTATCTGAATCTGAGAGCTCCCCTAGCTGCTCTTGCTTATTTAAGATTTTGGGGATTAAATTGGGGTTTTCAAAGATAGCTGGGGGATTAGGGTCAGGATTGGACCTAGTGTAACGAGATTTCTTCTTTGGAGCCA